>DWGR01000571.1:0-21217 GCA_018247715.1 Heliconius burneyi | reverse complement strand
AGGTGATAAAGATTTTTTATATCTGGACAATAATATCGTTTGTTGTGTTGCAAAGTGTTGTGGTTGGATCAGAGCAAACTGGGTTCGAGCTTCCGATACAGCTGGTCGGGTTCCCGTTCATAATAATGGCTGTGAGGCTTACGAATTTCATCAAGAAACTGTCGTATGCGCTAAGTCCAGGTAAATATTTTGTGATTTTTCTCAGTTTTATTTATAGAAGAAATGTGATATGAAGGCTTTTGTAGGAAAACTTTTCTATAATGATATTTAATATTATTTAAATACAATACGATGGGATATTTTTTTCAAAATTCCATCTATATATTACAAGTAGAGTGTTTAAAAAATGGCATCGTGGGTAATGGGACTCAATTTATTTTCTACAAAAATACTTAAAAACAAATCAAGTTTTTTATATTTCTAACATACGAGTATAATAACATTTTTAAATATTAGTCAAATATTACCTCATGCGTATTTTTTTTATAAATATGAAATACGCAATATACGAGTATTATTAAAATATTACAATATAAAATTAAAGCCTTTGGTAATGGCGTGTGAGAAATGCGATCTTAATTGCAGGCTTGGTCAGATGACCTTCGTATAAATTGGGAAAGGTTCACGAAAAGTTGTTTCGCTTGCAAAATGTAAAATAAAAATATTTTTTTCCTTCCATTTTAGAAGATGACTGATACGTTGTATAGCTATGTTATATTGCAGAGTAGGCAGAGGGGACGTAGTGTTAAGACACTCTCTTCCCCACTTTCCACCAAATTTTTGAGGCATTGACTATTTTGTGGCAGAACTTAACGTCGCTGTTTGTCTCAAATGAAAATATTAATATTTCATACGTCATTGCTCCGAGTGGCAATCGAACCCACAACCGTCGCGCTAGAGTCACATATGTTACTTGTACCTTTGCGCCACAATGGCCATATTTAAACAGAATCTACAATAGTATTGAGTACATTATACTAATATATCTATCTATCTTTTTAACTTTTAAATCTAAATTTCGATTTATTTTATTTGATTCGATATAACAATTAAGTAACAGTTGCTGACATATTTAAATAATGTGGTCTGTAAGTTACAGAAACTAAAGGTATTAAGAATTTTGTATGTAATAAGTTGTTAAGTAAAATGGATAGATTAATGTCGTTATTTTAAATTAATCCCCATCCCATCATTTTTAGCTTCACGGTGTATCCCGCACTTAGCACGGTAAGCTCATAAAGGGAACATGGGAAAATAATGTCAAAAAGTTCTTGAGGAGTGTTTAGAACCTGGTTACCAATGAAAAAATAATTCTTTCTACATATGAGATATTTCATTCCTTCGAGTAGGATTCGAACCTAAAACCATCTGATCGTGAATCCACATAATTGAATGTAACCATTGAATTATATTAAATACCGCAGTTCGATTGATTTAAACTTAACAATAGTTGTGGGTTTGAATGCCATATAGAGCTATATTTATTATGTAGATGATTCCTAAGTCTGGTTGATTAATTACATCACATTGTTGACTTTATGCACTTTCTCTAACTAAACGGAAAGTAAAGAACATAGCGACAACATATGACAGAATATTTTAAACAACTTTTATAGAGATTTTTTTATACTTTAATTATATGTTACGAGGTTAACATTGCTTTCATTGCCTGATGTCGTTATGGTGCAGTGGTACAGCGTGTGACTGCTAATGCTACGATTGTGGGTTCGATTTCCACTAGGATTTTTTTCATTTCCTCGCTCTGGTTTGCGTGTTAACATTACTATCGCTTAGCACTATATTTAAAAAAAAGATTACATTACGACTTATTATACATATATGTAAAACACACCTTTGTGTAAAATATTCATACTACTCTCCTCAGTATATGGGACGTTTTAAGTAGCTCTATTAAGCAGCTTTTTAGAATAATTTCACGGTTTCTGCATACATATGAATATTTTAATATTTACGCTTACGAATTATATTTTAGAAGGACTTGAGTTCAAAATTCGACCTGTTAATATATTTAGATAAAGAGATCACTTAGTGAACAAATTATATGCGAGGCCGTCATGGCGCAGATGCACAAGGGTGTGACTGTAACGCGTCGAATGTGGGTTCGATCCCCAAAAAGTGAAATATTTATTCCTTTTCTCCGCTCTGGAGTCGAGGCTAAGCGTGGCGTTGTGTTCTGTCACTCAATACGCAATGCCTCCAGATTTCGGCAGAAAGTGGGGAACGGAATGTCTTAACACTAGGTTTCCTCTGTCTAACTTGCTGTGTGCGGGATATGAAGATTTGATTTAATTTTAATTTAAAATATATACATGCATACAGCAAGTTAGGTCAAGGAAAAGTGGTCCGCTGAATTCTGGAGTCTATACGTATTAAATAGCGGAACTCAACGCCGCACTATGCCTCGACACTAGAGCGAAGAAATGAATATATTAAATGTTTCAATTCTTGTAATGGCAATCGAATCTACAACCTCTTGCGTGTACAGCCTCAACCTCTCTCCTGCACCACAACTGGCCTAAATGAAATGAATATATAGTTATAAGATATACCAGAGATCAAAACTCAAATGTCATATGTACACATAATAAAATACGATGATATATAAGTATTTTTTCAGTATGTATTAAATTATTAACTTTTGTATCTTAAATTTTCATTTAAAAACTGTAAATGATTTGTACAGTTTTCTTCAATTTTCTTAAAGTATCTAAGAAACAACGTAATTAAATTCTAACAACGATATACATCAAGATTTACTCATCTCAAGATGGCGAGAGCTGTGTAGAGTTAAATGATATTTTGCAATTTGTAATGTGGCAACAACATATGGGATTCTCTTTCAAACTATTTATGAGGCAAGCTTAATTAAATACACTACGCGATAATTATAGATTATATTACATCAAAACTAAGGAAGACTGACATTTGGAATAAGTATTTAGAATAAGATATTTGTAAGCCAAATAAGTTTAGTTTTTACCTCATTATATTTTTTTTACCTAGTCTGTACTGTCCCATTGTTGGGCTAAGGCCTTATCCCATTATTTCCATTCTGGTCTATGTCGTGCTATTGAACACCTGTCACGCTTGTAATAGTCCAGCTCGTCTCGCCATCTCCGTTTTGGTCTCCCAATTCTCCTTTCAGAGTTCAGCTGTTACATAATCGTTAATGTAAAATGTTAAGCGCGTCGTTGAGTTCCGCCACATGACACGCAATGCCTTCAAAATCGGCAGACAGTGGTGAACAGAAGTGTTAATAAAACGGAGCGTCTTGATATTTGGTTCCCAGGTTCCCTTAGCTGACCTGTCCTATCTGCAAAAATGTCAAAGATGCATCAAAACAAATACAAAATATCTATTTAAATATCTTGTACGTATAATAAATCGTAGCCAGTACAAGTTAGCCTACTTCCAACTGACCGATATGACATAACACCAGTATTGACCAACATAACGAAGCGGGGACGCCGTTCCGAGCGCACCGACAGACTTACATTTACTTAACGCGACAGTACACGTGGTATCACTTTTTTTATATATTTCTAATTAATTTAGAAATCAAATATTTTTTTGTGTTTATGAATAAGAAATAGTGTCTAGTTTTAGTGACAATGGAGCTGAAAAGCGTTTTTCTTGTGTTTCTCTTATTTGTTTTTGTTTACGGTCAGCAAACAAATTTTGAACTGCCAGTGCAATTAGTCGGTTTTCCTTTTATAGTCGGAAGTGTTAGATTAACTAATTTTTTGAAGAAATTATCGTATTCTCTTAGCCCTGGTGAGTACTGAAAGAGAAATTTAAATTTACATAATCTATATATATATAGTAAAACAGTAAAAATATTTTGTCTGTACATTTAGTATTTTTGGCTGAAATGGATATAGGGACACTTAACAAGAATAATAGAAAGCAAAAATATATTTTTTTAATTTATTGTCTGTCTGTCTGTATGTATAATCGCACTAATCTCCGAAAGTACTGCACCGATTTACTTCAAACTTGAACCAATTGCTTTGTTTTTACTCAATTTAATATCTAAAGTTTGTTTCATCGAAGTTGGTTCAATAAAAAAAAGTTATCGGCATTTGTATAAGAAATGTATGTGTAATACCTATAATATACAAGCAATAAAAGTTTTCCTTCGATTTCTCATTAGCGGTGTTATTACAATAATTACGCCCCTCATTAATGCCTTCACCTCTGTAACAGCGATTGGGAAATTAATTGAAAAACTTAATTTTAGTCATGAAATTTACTTTCAATTAAAAATTTAACGAAACTAAGCTTGAGCTCATAATTTGGATAATTGTTCTAAGAATCTAACTTAAATAAAAAAATTATAAATCTTTATGTATTTTTTAATTATTCTTAGGTGATTTGCCATCTTAAAATTACGTAGACGATCACCATATGATAATTAACATACCAGGAAGACAAACGTTAAAGCACTTTTTTCTGTTGTATTTTTAAGACATAACGTGAGACGGACGGACGCTTCTCTACCGGAGCGGGATAGTGGAAATAAGAAAGGATCGAACCCACGACTAACGTATTTACAGCCACATAATGCATATAGAAAAAATAATGAATTAAAATGTATAGAAAATTCAAAGTCTGTTCTTACACTTTAACAACGGCCATATTAGCTATCTAGTTCCAAAACGTTAAAATTTCAGCTATTAAGTCGTTTTTACCAATTCACCCAATTTCAATCGAAAAATAATTATTATAAAATAGGAAGAAATAAAAAAACGTAGCTAGCGCGTAAATACATCGTACAAAATAAAACTCATGCAGAGATCGTTTACGGAAACTGCAGATGCTATCTAGAATCCATTAATACTGTGGGAGCGCGATGCCGTAAATTGAGCCTGTCACGGTATATGCGAGTATGCGATTCGTAAAAAAATATTGCTATTTTTCTTTGTTAGCTTCACGTTGTATCCCGCGTGTAGCGGGGTAGACAGGGAAGTTAATTTTAGACACTCCGTTCCCCAGTTTTCGGCAAACTTTTGAGACATTGAGACATTTACCGGAGTGAAAAAAGTAGAGTCTAAATGGTAATCAAAACATACCCCGAGTGGTAATCAAATCCACAACCATCATGTTTACACATTCACTTGTACCTCTGTGACACGGCGGCTTCAAAATTATTGTTACTGTATTTACTATTAAAAAGTATTTTACATCGTGGACGTTTTATTTTTAAATTGATATAAAAATATATGTCGTTAGTGTTGCTTTTTTAGTTATATATGTTTTATGTGAAAATTGTGTGGAATACGATATGAATTTCAAGCAGAATTATTAATGTATTAAATAGTAATAAAATCAAAATCAAATCTGTATCCCGTACACAACACGGTAAAGTTTTAAGTTAAGTTAAAGCAGACAGGGGGAACCAAGTGTTAAGACACTCCATTTCTCACTTGCTGCCAAATTTTGGGGGCAGTGCGTGTTGAGTCAACGCCGCGCTTTTGCTTCGACACCAGAGCGAAGAAATGGAATTATTAAATAAATATTCCATCTCCTCGACCGGGGATCGAACCCACTACCAGTCGGTTTGGCTTGATTCAATATTAATTATATTCTATATTTAATAATTGAAGGAGCTCCTGACTATTTGGTACCTTTGGTAGGTATGTTCATTCAATAATTACAAAAAGTGTCTTAAAAGTCTTTTTCAATAAAGAATTTGATTTGAATCAAAGCAATTTAATATGCATAGATAAGCTTAGTTTGCTCTATTAAAATATGAAACTAAAATAATAACTAAATTTAGGTTTTTAAATAACTATTATTTCTGTGGATACATCAAACAAAAGAGGTGTTTTTAACCAACTTCAAAAAGAAGGGGGTTGTGTTATTGTGTGTAGCATCAATTGATGTGGGGTATAATAGATCTCTGGGTTAAAATATCCTTAATGTGTTATTGTTAAAAGTAATGGCAGATTATAATTTCATTCAGTTGAGCTCAGTTAAGTATATTTATTACCTTTATTACCTTTTCAACGTGCACGCTTGTTCCCCATTATACTCCAAATCCTGAAGACATTTCGTGTTGACAGGCAGAACTGAACACTGCGATTTGCCACATTGCCAAAGCGAGAAAATTAAAACATGAAATATGTCATATCCTAGAGTGGAAATCGAACTCACTAACTGTCACCATCACAGTCGTACGATTGGCCTCATAAATCGTAAATAAATGAAAATTTTGATAGGACCATTGTGCAATGGAAAGCGATTAATACACATGAAGTGCCTTTGTGTCGTAAATTCAGCGGTCGCGACACATGTGCGGACATGGGCACAACGCGGCTAGGGTCGTTTCATTGAATTTTTCATAACTGTGCTCGCGATAAAAGCTTGTTTTTTTATATTTGTATCGCATCTGGCCTCATGTATATTTATTGTAAACTAAACTTGTATTGAATTTTCATTTATTTCTGTTAAAATTAATGTAAAACATTCCATCTTTTGAGTGGTGTCTTAACACAAGTTTTCGTCTGCCCATGCAGAAAATGTTTTTTTTCAGCTTCACGCCGTATCCTGCAGACGGTGTCGGGGTGGATAGAGAGAACCTAGTGTTACGATATTCCTCACTCTCCACCAAATTCTTGAGGCATTGCGTGTTGAGTCGCGGAATTTAACGCCACACTTTGATATTAAATAATTAATTTCCCAGTGAACATTGAACCTACCACCTGTCACGTTCACAGTCGAACGCTTGTGCTCTTTCACGACGACGTCCTCAAACGATATATTGAATAGCTAAAAATACAAAAGAAATACAAAGAAAAAAAATAGTAATTTTCAGAGTTGTATAATAACGTATGGGTTTTTATTTTTCAATGAGACAAAAGCATATTTAACAAATAACTAAAAGAAATATTAAACGAATAGAAGAATGCGGAACCTGACGAACGAGTCCGACTTGCACTTGCCGATTAATTATTAAAAATATAGTAAACACAAGTTTGTATTACCTAATATGTTACATATTACTTTACATAGTTAGTTAGCTTTAGGCTAGTTTTGCGTAATTCGGAATTATTATCTAATAAGAAAAATGCTTCAGATTTATATATTTTTAGACACGTAAAAAAATTTGAACGTAGCTGGATTTGAACTCACGTCTCTTGAAAATCGTCTATCTCTGATCACTGAGTCATACGTTCTCATCAAGCTATGCCGAAATTTCGACGTAGGATCATGGGCGTGTTAGTGTGGAATAAGAATATTAAAAATATTTTAAATAGTTTCAAATTTATTCCAGCATATCAGGGTGGACGATCTGCTGTTATGCAGTCGACCTTTCCCTTTTAATTTTCGAGATACACCATCGAACAGACATACATTGTGTGATTAGTTAGACTCTTCCTTTTTCCATTCCTCAGCAAGGGCGTAGCTAGAGAAGTTATTTTAGATTTTTTGGGATTATCTGGACTCCAGATTTGAACTGATGTGTGTGACGTGTTAACATTTTTTTTTTTAATTTTCATGGGTAATTTGAGACAGAAAAAGAAGATTTGACGAAGTTTTCTTCTGACAATTCAAGGATATAAGCTACCTGACCAAATTCCTCAGCCACAATCTAATAAATATATACTTTAGTGTATAATATATGTTGGTATATTAAATGCGTTATTTTCAAATCAAAATCAAATCAACTTCACCTTGTATTCCGCACACAGCAGGGTAGACAGAGGGAACCCAGTGTTAAGACACTCCGTTTCCTACTTTCTGCCGTATTCTGGAGGCATTGCGTGTTGAGTGGCAGACCTCAACACCGCGATTTGCCTCGACACTAAAGCGAAGAAATGGAAATATAAATGAAAATAAATATTTCAGTACCTCGAGTGGGGATCTAACCCACAACCGTCGCGTTACAGTCACACCTTAGTGCCGCTGCGCCACGACGGCCTGCGTTATTTAGTATCGCCAAATTGAACATGTCTTTAAATATACAATATACATATTTACATTACGTACATATGGATGAGGCAAGACAGGTTTCACGTATTGTTCTATAACATCCATTGTAAACAATTCTGGCACTTGATTTACAGCCAAGGAAGGGGGAATGTAATTGCTGAGACTAGAACGTAAATATTTTGGATTTAGACAGCCCTCTGTCAGCCTAATATTCATTTACTCCATTCCTTACTACTACTTACTACTTGATTTTCGAGATATTGTAAGAGCGGAACTCAACGCTGTGCTTTGTTACTAGAGCGATAAAATAAAAATAATACATTTTTGAACAATACTGGAATTTACATCCGTTAACATTAACAGTCAGATGATTTGCCACTGCACCATAACGACATTAATACATAGCGATTTCTTCAAATAAAATGGTCTAAAATGGTATCACTCTTTTATTTATAAATATATATCTTTTATTAATTTAATATATCTTTTATTTAAAAAATTGAAATAAAACAAAAACTAAATGTTAAGAAAAGCTTACCAAAATACAATAGTGAATATTGCTATTCAGCCAGTTAAGCCGTTTCTAAGATTAAGCACAGAAATACAGACAAAATAATCAAAAATATTTGTTTTTGGGTTTTGGGATATTGATACAAATCCGGTATGTTTTTATCATAAGTACAAATAAATATTAATTTCTAAACTGAAAGAAAAAATAAGCGTTCCAGGCATAAACCTAACAGATCTTATCAACGCTTTTAGGGCAAGATACGCTTCCATTTTGTCAAAGTATAGAGATAACAAATGGGCGGTAATATATTCTTATTTCCTTAAATACATTGCTTATCTGGGGACAGAAATACTTAAGTGCTATAAAATATGATAATGTTATCATTAATCTGGACCGTACAGTAGGGATGAGTCTTACAAATATTTGGGAAACTTCTCCCTTTTTTTTTCTTCGTAGGCTAAACAAAGAAACTCTATTGTCATGACACTCCGTTTTCCAATTTCCGTCCGAATTCGAGATAAACCTAGTTAAGATGCATTTAAGAATAATTTAGTATGTTCAGTCCACTTTGGATTTTATCTCACAATGTTAAGACACTCCGCTCTCCATTTTTTGCCGAATTCTGGAGGCATTACATGTTGAGTGGCCTAATTCAAGGCCGCGCTTTGCCTTAACAACAGAGCTAAGAAGTGAAAAAAAAATATTGAATTTCCTAAAGTGGGAGTCGAATCCACAACCTATCACGATTACCATCTGAAACTTATACCCCTCGCTACAGCTGGCCTAAAATAATTTTATTAAATATATTGTTTTTCTTACAGCAACATACCGTTCCCGTAATCGTCGCGAACTAACATTCCCAAGTGAAGTTCCCGAGTCGTTCGACGCGCAAGAGGTTGAAAAGTATATCGTAGGAGAATTTGGCGCACGCGCATGCATTTTCGAAAGAGTATGTGCGCACTATGCTAATAGAACTCGGGAACAACCAAAGCCACAGATGGACTGGCCACAAGTTTTCAGGTAATATTTGGACGTAACTTAGTGTTGGTACTCTTTGTTCTCCAATTACCTTCAAATTATGTTATTTTTATTAGCTTCACGCTGTATCCCGCACACAGCTGGGTAGACGGAGGGAACTCAGTGTTAAGACACTCCGTTTCCCATTTTCTGCCTTTTCTGGAGGCATTGCGTGTTGAGTGGCAGAACTCAACACCGCGCTTTACCTTGACACCATAGCGAAGAAATGGAACTATAAATTTAAATAAATATGTCATCTTTTCGAGTGGGGATCGCACCCATGACTAGTCAGATTTATAGTCACACTTGGTACCCCTGCGCCACGACTGACCTACAAATTATGATCAGCGATTAATCATGCATGACAAAAATACAATATGAATATATTTCTGTAGACCTCTTTTTGATGGATTATCGCAATGCATTTATTGACTTCAAATGCAACGGTTGTCGATTCGATACCCACTGAAGAGAATAAATTGTTTCCACAATGCCTTCAAAATCCGACTAAAAATGGGGAACAAAGTGTCTCAACACTAGGTTCCCTCTGCCTACCCTGGTGTGTGCGGGATATAGCGTGTTGATAAAAAAAACAATTACTGTTTCATTAAATTATGTTTTTTTTACCACGCTTAAAGTAATTAGAAATGAAAGGAACACTGTAACAGCGTTACATCTTTTAATTTAATTATCTCGAGAAACTCTTAAAGACCTTTTTTGTAAAGCGATTCTGTGGAAAAGAATTAAATTAGAAACATATAGCGAGTGCGATAGCTAAGTAATTTTTATTTAGATAAGCAGGTTTTATTTACTAACCTTATAAGCTTAAGAAATAATTGTTTGGATAGAGTATCTCGTAAGTCGCAGGGAAAGTGTAAAAAGAATTATCTTAACACAAGGTTCTCTGTTCCTCCCTGCTGTACGGAAAGGGTGTAGATGATTTAGTTGAGATGAGCTTAATTAGTTTTATTCTCTGCTCTGATAAAATACGTCGTTAAGTTCCGCTTCTGTATACGAATATTGAATTCTGGCAGAAGGTAAAAAACGGAGAGTCATGAATCATTAAATAATGCTCTGCTCTCTTTCTTCCTGCTATACGCGGGATACAGCGTAAAATTGATAAAAAAAGAAAAAGATTGAAGATGCAATAGACTAGTGAAGTTCGACAACCTAGGACCTATTACAATAGACAACCTTGACCAGCCATCCAAATGCGATGTCTCGCAATCACTCCGTTACAACACTAATTTAAATAATGTAAAAGTTTTCAAGGACGGCCATTCAGGTCAGACGCACAGGTGGTATGAGAATTCGGTAAAACTTGCGAATAGTTTTGTTGCGTAATTACTATTAAGCTTTAGTTCATATGGGCTGGTTAGCCACGTAGGCTAGGAAGCATTAAAGGAAATGGTACCTTTAAAATGCACAAAGTAAAACTTTCCATGTTTGATGATAAGATGCTCTGTCTACTTAGTTCATTATTGCTGCGTAACAGTACAGAGAGCATAGCGTTAAAGCTCTCCGTTCTCATCTTTCTGTTCCAATCATCTGAGTCAAAGCAGGATTCTAAATAAAAAAACATCTACTTGTTATCGATTAGTTAATATTGGTAATAATTTCAAGGTGTCAAGGGTAGCCGTAGGTCAGGCAGAAATTCGTTAAAAGTAGGACGATGACGTCATCGTTAAGTAGTCGTTAAACCGATGCGTCACATACATTATTGTCAACTATTTCAAATCGACTGTCTATACAGACATTCTTTTTTTTTTCAGCTTCATGCTGTATCCCGCATAAAGCAGGGTAGGGACCTCTCCTTCATTTTCAATTCTTACAACATTTAAATAAATATTTCATTTTCTCGAATGGGGATCGAACTCACAGCCAGTCATTACAGTCGTTTACAGTCACCCACTTGTGCCTCTGCGCCACGACTGGCCTCATTTTTTATTATTATTAATTAAATAAAATTAAAAAAAAAAACGCAGTTAGACGAAATGCGTCACTAAATTAATTATGAACTTCATCACTCAATATATAATTTTACGGTTTTCGTGGAAAGTGGAAAACGGAGTGTTTCGACATTAAATTTTTCCGCCTACATATGGAAATGAAGTAAAATATATTAGTTACCTATATTTATCTAGACGTTTCTATAATCGAGGTGAGCTTGTATTATACAATACCGCAAAAACTTTCACTGCTTATTTAACTAGCCGGTTAAACGATTTTAAGCCCTATAGGCATTTGTTGAATGATGAGTTTCCATTAAGAAAATCTAACGTGGTAATACTGGAATAAGGCTAATAAAACAAATAAATAAATCAGCTTCCCGCTGTATCCCGCACACAGCAGGGTAGGCAGAGGGAACCTAGTTTCTTCTTCTTCACTTTCCGAATTCTGGAGACATTGCGTGTTGATTGGCAGAACTCAACGTCGCACTTTGCCTCAACACTAGAGCGAAGAAATGGAAATATAAACGTAAATAACTATTTCACTTCCTCGAGTGGGGATCGAACCCACAACCTGTGCCGCTGTGCCATGACGGCCTCAATAAGGCTAATGGTAAATAATATATAAAGTGCTAAGATTACTTTAAATAAAATTGTATTGTTTTCTTTATATATTGCGGTTACGTTGCCTATTAAGATCTTAGAGGATTTCCCTTTGAAGTATAATTATTTTGTTTGTTCGTTCTAGCGCAGTGGATCAGCGTCGGATTGTTAATAATTGCGACGGTTGTGGATTTGATTCGTGTTTAGGGGAATTCGAGTAAGGCGTTGAGTTCCGCCACTCGAGATTCCGTTGTCTTGGAAATTAGGCAAAAAAATATTTAGATTATTTAAATGATTCAGGTTAACGTTTTAGGAGTCATTTATATGGAGAAATCATAAATCATCATCAATCATCTTAGCAAGGTAGTGTTTGTGTAGGTCAGTTGATAATAATTACATTTTTTAAAATAAAGGAAATAAATCGGCATCCCGCTGTATCCCTCAAACAGCAGGGTAGGCTCAACAGAGGGAACCTAGTGTTTTGACACTCCATTTCCTACTTTCTGGCGGATTCCGGAGGCATTGCGTGTTGAGTGGCAGAACTCAATGCCACGCTTGGTCTCGACACCAGAGCGAAGAAATGGAAATATATACATAAATAAATATTTCACTTCCTAGAGTCGGGATCGAACCCACAACCGTAGCGTTACAGTCACACCCTTGTACCGCTGCGCCACGATGGCCTCATACATTTATTATTTAAAGAGAGAGGAACTGAATCTTATAATATAACGAAAACATTTAGTCTGTTAATTGTTGTTCGAACAAATTACAAGTAAAAGTGAGTGACAATCCTAAAGTTATTTCCTGTATAAGTCAATGTACGATATTGAGAACAATTCGACCTTCGTTACATCTAATTCAGTGCAATTAAATTTAGTAAAATAATGAAAAATCATATGTATAATTGAAATTATATTTTTAGCTAATTTAGTTAGTAGGGGCAGTACAGAGTCTGGAAGCAACAATTATAGGTTCAATCATATTTCAATAAATAATAAGATAAAACACGCAGCTAAGATCCGCAACACAACACTCTATCTCAGAATTTTTTTTTTATGGTAATAGCATGGCAAACGAGCGTACGGGTCACCTGATAGTAAGTGATCACCGCCGCCCACGATACCGCGTAACACCAGAGGAGCTACTGGTGCGTTGCCAGCTTTTGGGGTGGCTGGGCCCCGGAGCCCGGCATTACCTAATGCGAAACGCAGTGGCATAAAGCCACTACTTCACGCCAATTTTAAACGCCGGGGGTGGTAATTATCCGGTCGAGTCTGCCCATGTGTGTCGCCATTGCTGGCGACGTGACTCTCCCTCTCGTACTCGTCTTAGAAATTGGGTGCACTTCGGAGATGGAGTGTCAAAACACAATTTTCTCCACTGTTTCCGATATACAAGCATGAGGCTAAAATAATGGACTATAGTCTGTTATAGAATTCATAGTTATCTGATCATTAAATTGTAATTGTACCTTTTGGATGATTTAACCACTAAATGCACCTAATGAAGACAAACAAATACAAACTAAAAAATTTTATTTTCTTATCAACACCGTCTTATTATTTACATTGACGTTGAACGCATTATATTAATCGATATATATTCTAAACCGGTTGATCTAGATCTCTTAAATTTTATTACGTCTATATTTAACTGGCCAATCTCCATCGTACCATCTTCGTCCTACGTAACATTGGCAAGCTAAATTATGCTCCACTGTCACGCTGCAAATACAAAATAAAGAATATTTTATTACAACATATTTTCTAATTACAGCCAATATAAGAATTCACCGGACCAGGCAAAAGAGCTGTACTTACTCAGTGTCTTCCTCGGTGACATAGTGGGATCCCCACAGCTCTGCCACCAGCTGGGGAAACGGAGGGGATGCGACGAAAAAATCCTTGGAGATATTCAAATTAAAGCTTAGATTTCTATAATTAGATATAAAATTTAATCATCACAATAGGTACAAAATGGTGATAGTAAAACTATTTTAAATGTATTTTAATAATTTGTTATGACTTATTTGGATGCTGTATATTGAAAAGAAAACCAAAAATGATATAGGCTTTTGAGTAGAAATATCTAATGTAAAGTGTTATTAGGTAACAATAATTCAAAATATTTCTATTTTTATATTTAATAACAAGATGAGGTACAACATGTGTTCGTTAATTAGTTAATTATTCATATAAGTAAGTGCAATTTCTATTTTTAACTTTGGTTTTGGCATCTACTGTATAATAGCAAATACTCTAGAATAATTTTCGTAAGTAAATACCTTTTCTGAGACTATATAAAATATCAAATATTATGTAAAAAAGTTACCATAGGTGATAAGAGAAAAAACTTCTGACTATACCAAGATTTCATTGTAAGGAGGCTCATTATGTACAGGTGCAGGGAGATGAGCTCGAAACAGTGCTTGTGACTTATCCAGACTAGACTGAAGAACTGGACTTAAGAGGCCGTTTCCAAATGTCATATTAAAGCTTCCACTCGTGAGCTCTTTTCTCTACCTAACTTTTACTATATTTTATAATTTTGTTTCGCTATTTACCCAGTACGGTGGACAAGTCGTGGCCGTCTTGTTAGGTTTCCTGAACTTATAAGCATTGCTCATTCGGGAAGAATATATTAAAAAGCAAAAGATATTCAGGGCGGCCACGATTTGTCGACTGTATTGTAACCTAGTCGTAAGTAAAAATAACCACATCAATGAAAGTGATTGTATAGTTATAGATATAGTAATGAATGCTGTTAATATGTTATATTCTAACAAATATATTATTATTGATCTTGGGGTTGGGTTTGTGGCGAATATCTCCAACAGTAGCGTACGATAATTATTTTTTTCAAATTTAAAGTGTTATTCTACACTAAGGAAAGAAAAATACTTTTATAGAAAACGTATAAAAATTTGAACGTAGCGGGACTCGCAGCCGCGCCTCTTGGTCTCCTGGTCGGTTTCCAGGAGGCGGGGGGTTCGAGTCCCGCTACGTTCAAAATCAATTTTTATACGATAAATGTGTTTTGTTAGTCCTTGATAAATATAATTATTTTACAAAATTAACAATAAATATATCTTTTTTTCCATAAGTAGATTCTAAATGAATAAAGGATATGGGATGAAGGCACAAGAATAGATAATTAAGATCTAATAATTTAAAAATATGATTTATAAGTAAATTTATGCAATTTTTTTAATATGTTTTACACTGTTAATCGCATGTTCAGAATAGAAAAATACTTAGAAATTTATAAAAATTGGAGCGTAGCGGGACTCGAACTTGTGCCTTTCGTAATTACGCCGCTTATACGAGTACGTTTTTAAATATTTTTGTCCCACCTAAGTGAAAAATTTCCTTCGCACAAGAGACTAAAACAAACTTTTAATCTAGGTGAGACAAAAAATAGTATACGCTTTTCTCCCTTGGTGTAATAAATATACTATTCTGTATTGAGTTGTTTAACAAGCTGTCAATAGTCTAGAATTTGGCTGAAAGTGGGGAGTGTCTTACCACTGGATTCCCTGTGCCTACCCTACTGTGTGCGGGGTACAGCGTAAAGCTGATTTATTTTTTAACAATAACTTAATAAAAAAAAAATACCGTGAATTTTTCCTTAATGTTGCCACTATATATTTCTTCTACTGTCTTAATGATATTTTATGACACTATTATTTCCTTATATGTGTAACGTTATAGATATAATGGTATTTTGTATGTGATAACTACGAAAACAATAAAAAAATATTTAGTGTGTAGTGTTTTGTTTCTATTTTTTTACATTTCTTTGAAGTGTATGTTCTAAATGCACTTATTTGAATAACATTCAAAAAAAATATATTAAGCTCTTACTTTTAAATAATTTGACTTAATAGCGTAATTCGAAAAAATGCATCACGGGACGCTCGTAATGACATGTCGATACAGTATAATAAAATTAAAATTACAGTACATATAATATTTTTTTACCAAAACAAAAACAAACTTTATTAATTTTGACCGCATCCCCTAATCGGAACCTTACCAAGCTTTCACCATACTATCCTTGAAGTGTATCTTTTCAAATAAAAAAAGGATAATCGAAATCTGTTGAAGTTATAACAATATTACAGTATAATAAAATTTGTACCAAAAAAAAATCAAATAAATAAAAAGTCATCGAAATCGGTTGACGCCACATTGAGTTATTCACCCATTTGTCGCGTACGTACCAAATGCAAATTTAAGACTTATGTGATTTTCTCATAGATACCAGATCCTGATACGAGTCAGAAATAGACTAAAAAAATGGGACCAAATGGGAAGCAAAATCGGTTCATTAAGTCAAAAGTTATGAGGTGACAAACATAAAAAAAAGAATTACAGTCGCATTGATAACCTCCTTTTCTTACAGAAGTCGGTTAAAAATCATAACTACGAATTATTAATCGTCGAATCGTGGCACAAGGGCACAACAAGCTTGTAACTGTAGACACGACAGGTTGTAGGCTCGATTCCCAGGAATTGAAATATAATATATTTCAATTTTTTCAGAGCAAAAAATTGAAATATATTATATTTCAATTTTTATATATATTTCAATATTATATCGACCTAAAGCGAAGCCATAAGTTCCGCCATTCATCACAAAATGCCTCCATAATTTAATGGAAAGTGGAAAGCGGAGTGTCATAACACTAGGTTCACTCTTCCTACCCTGGTACATGCGGGATACAGCATGACGCTGAAGAAAAAAAACTAAGAATGAAAATATTTATTTACGTTTATATTTCCATTTCTTCGCTATCGAGGCAAAGCGCGGCGTTAAGTTCTGCTACTAAACACGCAAAACCTCCAGATTTCGGCAGAAAGTGGGGAACGGAGTCTCTTAACACTAGGTTCCCTCTGCCTACCCTGCTGTGTGTAGGATACAGCGTGAAGCTGATTTGATTTGATATACTCGTATTAGATTATTCATCCCCTAAATTTCAGCTTTGCTAAAACGATGTAGGTCTGTCGGCCCTGAGATCTCATTCCACAAGAAAACACATTACATTATAATACCTACGAGTATGTGTAAAAGTCAAAAAGGAATCCTTTTATGTTAAATGGGTCACATTAAAACAAAATTTTCTTTATGCTCATTATGCGACAAGTTAATAACGACACCGGAAAGACCTAGTAGCTTCCGGTACAGCTTCGACATGACAGAAAATCCGGTCCATTTTTTTAAGGACCACCACAATGACTTGTTACGTATCTCACGTTAAATATATTGCCTTTTCTTTATATACGTATTTTTATATATAATTGCATATTTTCGCTTCAGCTCTGGTGTAGAGGCGAACCGCGGTGTGGAGTTTCGCCACTCAACACGCAATGTCTCTAGAGTTAGGCGAAAAGTGGAGAACTAAGTGTCCTAACTATAGGTTCCCTTCGTGTACCCTGCAGTGCGCGGGATACAGCGTGACGCTGATAATTCTTTTTTTAACCTTTTCTTTATTACAGCATGTTTTATAATGAATTCGGTTTCAATATCATGTTAAATAGTATGAAAATGATAACTTTTTTGTATTTTGGTTACAATCCGTGATCCGAGATTTCAAGTGCATATAGTTACTTACCAAAATATAAACAAACAAATTTAAAACATTTTCGCTAAATTTATTTATTTAGTTAGGTAACGAACATTAAATAAATAAAGTTCAAAGCGGGCGAAGCCGATATCAAATACGAATACGAATTTCCTATATTATGACATACTAAATCTCTGTATTGATAAATAATCATAAATGATGGATTTATGGTTCTATATGGACACTTTCTAAATAAGAGGATTATCGAAAAATGTTAGTAGCGCCATCTGTTATAAAAAGTAGAAAACAGGTCGTCCGTCCTCTGTCATTCTGCGGCATTTTACGGTTACGGTTGGAAGAGCTTTCTCTACAGTTTTATAGGTAGCGCTGTTACAAAACTAGATAATGTAGTATTCTTAGTATTTTTTATAATCACATATTTAAATAGGTTATTATAAAAATTAATATAGTGCATTGATGCTGTGCATGTGCAGCATCATTGCTGTGCATACACTGAATGTAATAGGTAAAATGAAGAAGTCATTCAGAGACTGGCACGAGAGACGTTTACTAGGGTTTGCTTAAAATGTAATATTTAAAACTCATAGTATAAATTGTAGTCGAGGAAAAGTCAAGAAAAACAATTACAATAAAATCATCAATTACGACTTTTTTTTAAATATAGCTGATCTTTTTTATTAGAAGATATTCTCAGAGCCTTACAGAGAGAGATAATAAGAGAATTTAAATAATATTTTTTTAGCTTCACGCTGTATCGCGCACATAACAGGGTAGCCCAGATTATCTAGGAGCGTAGTATTGATATATTACGGTCCTATTTAGATGCTGCCTTTCCCCAAATTCTGGAGATCAATACCTCCAGTACTATATGTTGAGTGGCGGAACTCAACTCTGCGTAATCTAAGATAAGCACAAAACAAAAGGCTTGTTTTGTTCAAACTGAACTTGGCAATCACTCTTAGGCATACCTTCGCTATGTAGAGCAAAAAATTAAAACAGATAATCCAATAAAAATATACATCTCATATATTATCTAAATGATATAGGAAGAATGTGTTGAAAGTTGTCATTAGCAAGTAAAAAGGAAAGTTTCTATATTAGTTTCGATTAGAATTGGTTCATTAACAATGGGATAGGAAATAAGGTTATACAATAAATTGTTGTTGTTGAGGCCGTCGAGGCGCAGTGGCTCAAGGGTGTGCCTTCGTGCGCTGCAAAATCGACTGGTTGTGGGTTCGATCCCCACTCGCAGAAGTGAAATATTTAGTTACGTTTATACTTCCATTTGTTCGCTCTGATGTCGAGGCAAAGCGCGGTCTTGAGTTCTGTGTGTGTGACACGGAAAGCCTCCAGAACTCGGCAGAAAGTCGGTAATGTGGTCGGTCGGTGTGTCGGTAAGTCGGTCGGTAATACTAGGTACCCCCTGTCTACCCTGCTATGTGCGGGATACAGCGTTAAGCTAAAAAAATGTTATAAAATATTTATACACTTTTTATTAATTGAAGTAAACATGCGCTTTTATTTGTCTACATTTTGTGAAAATTGCTACTTTGGCAAACTGTCGGGATTGATCGAAACATTCCTCCGATTGGGATCAAACTCACAAACATCGTATTTACAGTTAGGAGTTTCACTGTGCCATGACGGGATTTTTTTTCATATCCGAAGAGTAAAGCGGGCCCTATTACTAAAACTCCGCTGTGCGTCCGTCCGTCTGTCACCAGGCTATTTCTAACCATCTAACATAGTTGGACAGTAGACTTATTACAGATTTCTTTTGCAGAAGAATAGTAACAATGGAATAAAACAAATATTTAATGGGGCTCCCATTTAATAAACACGTTTTCTTTGCGTTTTTATAGATGGAACCCGACGTGCGTGAGTCATCGCGACATTCATATACGTACAAGTAACGCCGTAGGTACTTGTACGTATTTCACATAACGAAATATTTCAGATATTTCCGAAATTAAATTATGTTATGTAATAAAAATGTGTATTTACACCCAGAAATTATCTTAATTAATTTATATAATGATTTATGTCAGTCGAGGCGCAGGCGCACGAAATGTGATTGTAAACACGACAGATTGTAGGTTCGATTTCCACTCGAGGAAATGAAATATTTATTTACAATTATTTTTCCATTTCTTCCTTTTGGTGTCGAGAAAAAGCACGGCGTTGAGCTCCGCCACTCAACACACAATACCCCTTGAACATGTCTCAACTCTACGGTCCCTCTGTCTACCCCTACTGTGTGCGGGAAACAGCGTTACCCAAAAAAATATATTCAAGGATATAGCGAGATTTTGCTGCGATTAGACTGGACATTGAAATATACCTGTGATTATAACAGACCAGCTATTGGGCAAACGAATTTCTATAACCAACAGCATATTTTTAAAACTTAAGTAACATCACAACTTATATTTTTTTTCCTTAGCCTGTACTGTCCCAATGTTGGGCAAAGTCCTCTCTACATTTTTTCCACTCTGGTTTATTTCGTGCTATTGAACACCAGTCAGACTTAGAATGATCTTCACGCCATCTCCGTTTTGGTCTGCCAATTCTCTTTTTAGAGTTCGGAATCCAGCTGGTAGAAGATTTCACCCAAGACTCTTCAGGTATGCGGCAGACATGAGACAGACAACAGACAGCTTATACTAATAAAGATATTTTGCAATTGCTCACAAGGTACATACATTCTAATGACACTACCCTGTACAATTTTGAATTGCGCCTTAATTATACCTCCAACAGCTACTTAGGCCAGATGTTACGAAACCGCGTGAAAAATTTAGTTTTATCTCATTCTTTTACTTGAGGACAAACCTCTGTAATATTATATTATTAATTTTATATATGAAATCGTGATAATAGAAATAACGAAATGCTTCTTTTAAATCTTCAATGCACTATTTTGATACATGTAACATTAATCCTTAATGTTATTTTTTTTCCAAATTATTTTGTTTAAAGAGTTTTGGCTATATGATTGTGCTATTTAGTGCGGAACTGCTTATAAAAAAAATGTCTAAATAAATGTCTGTTGCGCCGAGTGGGAAAATATTGCACATTATGTTACATGGTACCACTATTGTCAAAATCTTCTACACTGTATTTTTTTCTACTTTTTTAAAGTTTGCAGTAAGGTAATGGTGAAGGAAAAATAATCAACAGCTACTTAAAATTAAAGTAATTGTGATTTTTCTTGACTAAGTCTTAATATATTCTAATGTACATTGTTATTCAATGTTCTAATTAAAGTTGTTACTCTAAAAAATGTTTTACTTCCCTTAGTAAATTTAATAAAATAAAAATATTAAAATTAAAAAAATCATCCCTTATATTTAATTGTAAGAACCGTATAAGAATTTCGACGTAGCTCGATGAGAACGTATGACTTAGTGGTCTAGAATATATCTGTCCTTTGAGTGGAATAATATTTTAAAAATGTTAAGAAGGATTTGTAAATATGATCTATATGCTCGTATGACGGTGATAAAAAAATGATTTCAATTACTTCAGATCTTTATAAAAATTTAGAATGTTTTATAATTTTAATAGCTATACCATTTAAGCACATTATCA
>DWGR01000570.1:0-21220 GCA_018247715.1 Heliconius burneyi | reverse complement strand
AATGTTTCCAAGTAAAACATATAAAATGTCTCTAACTCATAGGGTTTAAATTACAATTTGTTAAGATCATATTAAATAATTGTATAAATTTAGATGGCTAAGTGGGCTGCTAGTTATATTATAAAAAGATAATTAAAAAATTATCTTACATTAGCTACAAATACTTTCTTCACTAAAGGTGGCTGCACACTTATAGACTCCAAAAATTGTAAACTCAGTCCATATGTATTAAAATTCTCTGGTTCTCTTGGTTTATTCACTCCCCATCTTAACATATTGAAAAAAATAAACAGGTCAATGAGGACTAAGTACACATCAAAAGGAGCAAGCAAATCAGTTATTACAACAATTTTAATTTAATATATATATATATATATATTTAAACACTTGTAGGATATACAATATTTGGTTGAGGTAGTGTCCTCTTAAATGGGTTACAAAATAGCCCATAGTAAAGAGTAACAGCGCCATGTCCCACGGGGGGGAGGGGGTTACTGATTGAAGTGTTCCTTTAATGTAATTACACGAATTACAAGTCTTAATTTACATATGCTATATTATAACTGAAATATCTTCTTAAAATTATAAATAGTTTGGTGAGTATATGAGATATGTTGTGTATTTGTATTATATGTAGTGTAATGCATGTGTATGAGTATTGATGTGTTGTGCATGTAGTCTACGATTTTTGTAAGAATGAGCAGATAGTTGCATTACATTTATGGATTGATAAATTATAGGCAGAATGACTTGTATTAATTTTACTTTTTTTCTCATTTAATGCTCTACTTTTTCATATTTCTTTATTATATTTGTATCAAAGCCTGTGAAATGATACTATTTATACAAATTTATTATTGACAATTTATTTCAGTTAAAAATGTATTGCTTAGAATTATAAGAGTATGGATTGAATCCACAACCATTGCATTAACAATGCAGTATCTTTTGATATTACCACATCTTGTTGTACAGTAATACCCCGCTTTACGCGAACCCATTGTACGCAGTTTCACTATAACACGGATGCAAATTTCACGCTCAAATGCCTCGAATTACACGAAAGACTGTGTATAAATATAATGTAGTCATCAACATCAAAGACAATAGATGTGTTTTTCTGTAAAAAACAAGAGTATGTATTGCATAAAGTGTTCCTAGAATTAAAGTTATTGATTAAAATGATTTGTAATTTATTGTTATAGTTTATGGCTATGTTTAATCATAAACCTTCTATTCTTCACGAATTTCAGTTAACACAATTTCTTTTGTAATGTATCCTTCGTGTAAAGCGGGGTATTACTGTATATTGTTAAATCAATCATTCAAATACTAAGTACATACCCATCTTTATCCTCTCTCATGTTTCTGCCATTTCCACCACCTCCAGACCTTGAAGTATTAAGTCTGTTTCTTTCATTACCTTGTATAAAAAAATGTAAAGTTCATTATTCTACATTGTTTTTCTCATTTATTAATACAACACAACACTGCAGTGTTTATCCTATTAGAACAGTTTTTTAAGAGGAAAATTTTATATAAATCATATAATTAAAATGGAAAATAAATATTTTTTTACCTGTTTCCTCTTTTAACACAAGTTTCCTCCCGTTTAGTTCATATCTGTGCATAACAAAAAGAGCTTTTTTCATGGCCTCGGAATTGGTAAATTCAACCACACCACAACCTCTTGGTTTTCCATTATCGTCATTATATAGTTCTACATAAGCAACATCCCCGACCTAAAATTTATCCAAATTTACTTTTGCTGTACACCAATCATTTTAAAAAAATATTTAAAAGTTGTAGACCCTTTACTACCTTTTCTTTAAATAAATCTTTTAATTCAGTCCAACGGAATTCATAAGGTATATTTGAAACAAATAAGCGTTTGCCGTCAGACCTTTCTCGATCATTAGATCTGTCTCGTGTGGCATCAGAAAATCTTGAAGGCCTATCTCCTCGTCTGGAACGGTCTCGTTCTTTCTCTCTTTGGTTATCCATTTTCGTCAATCTGTTAATAAGCGCATAATTTTAACACTGATGAAATTAAATGAAAACAAAGTATTCGTTTTAATGTAGTTTCTAATTACGGCCGCGTTGCCGGCATGTTTTGACACCGATTTGTGTAATTGTATTTGATAACGACAAATAAAGTAAGATATTACCGTACTCTCAATATTCACTAAAGAAGCTATAAATATTTATCAAATATAGTTAGTAATGGAACCGCAATTTCCCCAAAACAATTACAATTTCTAAAACAAAATGGCGCCTAGCATGGTTTACCCAACAGCAAAATATTTTCTATAATTTCAATTTCATACAGGATGTTTGCACCACAGAACACATTTACTTGGTTCGCACCAAATGACCCTGCCATCTAGTGGCTAATTATACAACTTATGTTTTTCATTTATCCTCATATCCACCTAGTAAAAAAATATCTATAACCTGTAGTATGAAGTAACCTGTAATATTATAATATTATTATACTTTAAAATACAGAACAATTTCTATGGAGGTTAATGTGTATTATATGAGATAATAATTAATAATTATTTAAAATTGGATACGTATGAATATTCAATTTTATATATATTCTTTATTGCACTTAAAAACACAAAAGAAATACAAAATTAAAAGATAAGTTAGCAAAGGTGGGCTTATTTCTAAAAGAAATCTCCTCCAGCCAACCAATGGAAGTGGATGACTGTCAATCAGTGGGAAGAGAGCACAGTGCAGTTATCAAAAAGACAAGAAATATTTATCCATATATATACATATACTAATTTACATATATCCTATACGTATATACTCTATATTTATAAATACAAACTATATATATATACACACATATACATACACATACATATACATATGTATACATACTAAATTAATGACAATATATAAATAAATTTAATATATAGATAAACATATATATAAATAAATATATACATATATAGTGCCGTTGTCTTGCTCAAGAGAAACAATAATACTGTAATTTAATAAGTATAACGACTCTAACTGAATTCAAAATTCTTTCTAATACAATTTGAGGTTACTATTTGTTCTTGTTATACGTTACGCGATAACTCAATCTTGATTAAAATAAAAAAACCTAAAAAATACAGTAGCCTGCTTCTTTATTTATTTGCATCATAATATTTTATTGTAAAATTTTATTATTTATAAAAAATATTATTGTATATATTAAGCTCTGAAACACTACTGAAAATTTGTATTTTTTTATATTAGTAATATATATATATATATTTATTTTGTAGAGTAATGTAATTCATAAATACCGATAAAATTATAACCGATTTAATAATTTAAAAAGCACATCCCTAATGCAGTTTGCTAGAAAACATGGCGGAACAGTCATTGCACGCACGCACACATATACGACGTGCTTATATCCTTATACATTATTTTATCTGTGATTATTGTATTGCTTATGTATATTTTTCGCCTACGATAGCCATGCAGGCGAACTCTGCTATATTTTTATTTAATAAAACTGTTTAAAAAAATACCTAGTATGGAACAAACAAAAGCTAATTCACCGCGGCTTTTTGTGTGTACCGCTATAGAAAACAAAGACGAAATTGAAGAGGTAGTGTATTCATTTTCCCAGTTTCCAACAAAGAATCATATTGTCGGCCATGTAAATTCATATTTTATTAAAAAGGCGATGGCGGCGCTGGTGTCTGTGGCGCGAAAATTCAATTCTTAGTTTTAAACTAATATACTTTATTTTGATTTACAGAGATACGAAAGAGCATACAACTTTTTTCAATCTCTCGTAGCGGACTGCAGTGAAAAAGAGGCTCACGACGCGCTTAACAATGCTGTTTGCAAAAATCATGAAGACGTGTCGCTTGGGATGCTGATGTCTATCCTCACTGAACCTCACAATGCCACGAAATGTTACAGAGACCTTACTTTAGTGACAAGAGATGGTTTAACATGTGTACTTAACAATTTGTCTAATTTGATTTTAGAAAGGTATTTAAAATTTCATGATACTACTAGAAATCAGCTGTTATGGCTAGTTAAAGAAATGATAAGAAACGCAGTGACTGGTGTCGATAGTGTATGTTGGAATTTAATGAGATATGCGTCGGGGGGAGATATCACTCCAAAAAATATTTTCTTAGTAGAATCTCTTTTAGATATTTATATTGACAATCGAATGTGGCTTGACAAGTTTCCTGTGCTTGTGTGTATGGTAGTTTACACATACTTAAGGTTAATTGAAGATCACAACATACCACAACTTATGACCCTAAGACAGAAAGAAGTTAATTTTGTTATTGCTCTTATAAGAGAACATTTTAATGAAGTTTTAACCCTTGGGAGGGATTTAGTGAGGCTTCTACAAAATGTTGCCCGCATTCCTGAATTTAATCAATTATGGCAAGACATATTATTAAATCCCAAGACACTTTCTCCTACATTTATAAATGTCATGCAACTACTCCAGACTAGAACTTCAAGACGATATTTACAATCAAGATTGACACCTGATATGGAAAGAAAGTTAGTATTTTTAACTTCTCAAGTTAGGTTTGGTCATCATAAAAAATATCAAGAGTGGTTCCAGAGACAATACTTAGCTACACCTGAATCTCAATCTCTCAGAAGTGACATGATTCGCTTTATAGTAGGAGTTATACATCCAACAAATGAATTGCTATGTTCTGATATAATTCCAAGATGGGCAGTGATTGGATGGCTTTTGACTACTTGCACATCCAATGTAGCTGCTTCAAATGCTAAATTGGCATTATTTTATGATTGGTTGTTTTATGACCCTGAAAAGGACAATATTATGAATATTGAACCTGCTATCCTTGTGATGCATCATTCAATGAGGTCACATCCGGCTGTCACAGCCACTTTATTGGATTTTCTATGTAGAATCATTCCAAATTTCTATCCACAATTTGCAGATAAAGTGAAACAAGGTATCTTCAATTCCCTTCAACAAATTATAGAGAAAAGGGTATTATCTAATTTACAACCATTATTTGATTCACCTAAACTGGACAGGGAACTAAGAACCACTGTTCGAGAGACTTTTAAAGAATTTTGTAGTAATGGTAATGGAGAAGGTGTATCTGGAATACGAGACGAAGGTAACGAGGATTTGCCAAGAGGAGGGCCTGATGAACCAGCATTTTCAGATGACGAAGACGATCCTCTACCAATTATTGCAGAGGATACTGACGATGATGATCTACCATTGTCAGAAGTACGCGCTCGTGAAAGACCTGAATTAGCGGCCGCCTTACCTGCAATGTTACGGCCATTTGCTGAGACATTATTGGATGATAGATCTTCGTCAGCTGCCACTGCATTGTTGAATGCTTGTACTACTCCTATGCCGACACCAATAGCTCTAGCTGATTTGTTTGCGGCTACGTTACAAGAAGCACCCCCATTACGAATTACTCCCAGTCCAACCCCGGCTGAATTGGAAGCCACTCTAAATTCCCCAATATTTTCAATGTTCAATTATCTTGTCAGCGGTGGAGACGTCACAGAGGCGAAACGTAAATTAATTTTAGACACATTTAAAGAAATTTATTCTCAAAGTTCTTTTAATAGTGTAGGTTACTGTTTATTATTCTATTTAAAAGTGAATTTCGAAAGAGAGCGACGTGCAGAAAGAGATCCCGTGAAAAAAAGGAATGTCAAATTTAAAGCTGAAATATACAAAGAGTATTGTAGTCACTTAGAGTTAAAGTTAGCTGAGAGCTTAGCAGATGATTTCGAGAAATGCCAAGAATCTGATGCTAATGTACTGGTGTGGCTAGTTCCAGATGTTTATAGAGAGTTTAAAGATCAAGTCCAAAACCATATAAGATTATTACATATTATTGTGTCTACATTAGATGCGGGGCAGTTGCAAAAACTTGTTTGTCTAACATTACAAGGTAATTTAATGATGTTTAAATCTGATGATATAACGACAATGCTTTCAACTAGTCTTAGTTGGGAGACCTTTGAGCAGTATTGTCTATGGCAACTTTTGACGGCACATGAAATATCAGTTGAAGATGTACTGCCAATAATTCCTAAGTTATCATATAAAGATCACGCTGAAGCACTAACTTCAGTACTTTTAATGTTAAAACAAGAACGCCCTACTGCCGATGTTTTGAGACAAATGTTTTGCAGAACAGTTGATGCTGAAGATACTTTTGTTGTTTCTACTGTTATGTATTGGTGTCAGGATTACGAAGATAAAGTTGCAGATTTATTAGCTGTTTTATTAAGCACAAGGTACCCAGGCACAAGCCCCAACAAGAGAAAACGTCCTGGAAAACATAACATTCCTTCAAATGCGCCACCATCGCCAGAACTAGTTAGTATTTTATTTCCTTAAATCAGTTATAGATATATTTTGTATTCCGCATATAGTTATCCAGTATTAAGACACAATTCCCAACTTTTTTCCTAATTTTCAAGACATAGCGTGATGAGTGGCGGCATTCAAATCCGCACTTTGACTTCTTGCCAGTGCAAGAACATAATTATTTCCCCCAGTAGGAACTGAACCGAATAACCGTTTTTACGTTTTTAACCAGTCGCTGTGCCGTTGCGCCACAACAGCCTCTTACTGGCAGCTTTAAAATTTTCCCGTTAATATAGAAAAAGATAATCTATTATCAAGAATTAGTTCACCATTTTATGTCTGGACATGATTTATCTTCTCTAGTAACGAGGCAAAGCTCGGTGTTGAGTTCTGCCACTCAACACTAATGCCTCCAAAATTCGTCGAAAAGTAGGGAACAGAAGTGTCTGGAAACAGAGTGTAACACTAGGTTCCCTTAGCATATCGTGCTACAGCGGGATACAGCGTTAAGTTTCTCTATATTTGTCAAACATTGCAGGCGTTAAAAAACGCACATCACGTTTTAGCTCTAATTTGAAATAGTTAAATATGGTTAGTTTTGTGAATCCAACAAACAACCATTGCATTCACAATCAGAAGCGATCCCACTGCACTCCAATGTCCTCAATCATAAGTTATCTTAGGCCTGTGTTTATAAACTGCTCTCTACTATTAAAATCGATCTTGATATGCTGTTTTTATTCACAGATTATAATTTGTGAAATAAGATCAAGATCAATCTCAGAGTTGAGAATTTAAAAATACTGGCCTTAAATTAATTAAAAACATACTAATTTATTTTTTCTTAAAGGTTTTAGGTCATTTAGAACAAATAAGAGTGTGTTGTGTTGAACAAGATGATATGTCAATTTTTAATATGGAATGCATGCAGAAAGCCTTACAGCAGTCTCAGTCAAATAGTAGTGATAGTTTAAAGGTTTGTATATATAATTTCCATTGTGTATTTTATTTATTTTTATTTAAATCTAATCACAATGAACGAAAAATTATAGTAAAATTTCTATGGCAGTCACGGTCCACCCGGTTCCCCCCCTAGACCCATTTTTATGGGTTCAATTTTCACTCGGAGAGGATGATTTTTTTTTGTTATCCTGCTCTGGTAACAAGACAAAATGCGGCGGGTCTTGACAATTGTGCAGAAAACGGAAAACGGAGTATCTTTAAATTAGGTCCCCTCTCCCTACCATGAGGGATACAGTGTGAAGCTCCAAAAAAAGATTTAGATGCATTTATTTTTTTGTATTATGTATTTTTTACATTTTTTATTATATATTTTTTACATTTTTTTGTTATTTCGCACTAATTCCGCACGAAGAAAATATGTATAAAAAATAATATGAACAATACAAACATGTGGCTCAGAGGGATTGTACGGTTTCTAATGGGCGAGAGTTTAAGTTCAGGTTTTTATGTTTCCTAAATAGTAATACTTAGTTTTATGTAATATATAGTTTAACTTATCATTTACACAATTATTTTTCTTATTTCAGAGACAATATAGTGATCTTTTTTTATTAGCTTGGGAAGATGAACTGCCTATTACAAGGAGAGCGAGGAAATTAGTTACGAGTCCTAATCCTTTAATGAACATAAATCTTAACTTGCATTCATCAAATGAAGATAGTGAAGTAATTTTTTATTATGTTTATATTATTATTTGTTTTTATAATCTTCAAATTGTTTAAATATAATAGGTTCAAATAATAATAATTCAAATAGGTTAAATAGATTTAACTAATTGATAACGTTGGTGATATATTTTACTTAAAAATATAAATGAAACTCCAACCAGTTTACTTATATCGAGTTTTCCATTAAGGACATAACAATTTAGCTCAATTTAGCTTTCCGCGGCTAGTGGCAATTCTGGCCACAAATAATCTTCCAACATAGCACGATAGCGCTCTCCATTGACGGTAACAAGACGGTCGTTTTCATCCACGAAAAAATACGGCCCAATCACACCTCTGGCACGAAAACCGCACCAAACAGTAATTTTTTGCGGATGCAACGGAGTCTCAATAAGCACATGTGGGTTTGTTGCTGGCCAATAACGCATATTTTGCTTATTAACAAAGCCAGAGGTTTTTGAGCCAGAAGTGAGCTACGGCCGAAAATTGGAGTAAGCGCTCTTAAAGTTGCGACCACCGACTCAGAATTTCGGTAGTAATTTTAAATAACTTCTAAACATTGCTGGTTCGTGAACTTTACCATAATGAAAATGTTCACTTTAACTAACGTTTTGACATTGACAGTTCATTAAAAAAGTTTTAGGGTGCGTTCATATAAAGATACGAAATTGTTATGTGCCTAATAGAAAACCCTTTATATATATTGTGACAATAAGGTATCCGGAAATTGTAAATAAAACAAAAAGTATTAATTTATTCGTCAATATTTATTTTGTCGCCTTCAAAACAGGCCCCATTTGATGCAATACACATGTGCAAACGCTTCTTCCAATCTTGTTTTATAAGCACTTTCCGGGATCTTTAGCTCTCGCGTCGAATTCTCTTTTATGTCTTCAATTGACTCATAACGGTATCCTCGGAGTGGCAATTTGAGGTTAGGGAACAGGAAAAAGTCGGCCGGAGCTAGGTGTGGTGAGTACGGTGGTTGATCGATGGTATTTATCGAGTTTTTGCTCTTACATTCGGTCACAACGTGAGCTCGATGCGATGATGCATTATCGCCATGTCTGCCAGCGACTTTTCTCATGTCCCAAATGTCAACCAAAATCAAACGAACCGACTCTTGATTGATGTTAAGGTCTTGTGCTAACTCTCTAACACTGGTATCTTGTAAAATTTAGTAGGTAGTTTCTTGTAAAATTATAAAAATCCCTTATGTCCTGAATCATTTACCTATCTAAAATTTAATAATCCTTGCATTCATTTTATTTAACAAAAATCACTTGAATATGAATAAACATTTCTATATTTTTTTTAGGAGGAAGAAATTGTTAAACCGAAACAAGCGAAACGTCGAAAGAAGGCTATATCAGATAGCGATTGACATATCTCATTGAAAAAAAAATACGGTAATTTTAAACACCAAAGTGCAACTGAACAATACAATAAATATATATAATAAAATACTTGTTTTTACCATTGTTTTAGGGTGCAATTCTAAAGAATGGTACCTTACGTTCATACTTTTTTTTTCTTCCATTTCACCCTGTTGCCACAAATTGAAGGGTAGGCAGAAGGAACCTAGTCTTAAAACACCCTGTTCTCCACCCACAGCGTAATTTATTATCTTGTTACCAGATCGAAGAAATGAAAATAATTAATTTTCTTGAGTGAAAATTGAACCCATGACTGTCGCGTTTACAAACTGTGCAGCGCCACAATAGCTCCTTTAGATTAAAATTATTATAACTTAAATGTTTATGCAAAACTACATAATATTACTATGTAATATTAATGTTATTCTACAAGATTATAATTTTTCCACAATTTTTTTGTACATTACACAGTCTTTAACGATAATTGATGTCCATTTTGTAGAATATTTCAAATTGTATAAATTGCCTTATTATTTTATTATTACAATGATTGGTGATGGACCTGGTATTGTAAATTAGTATTGTAAATTGTCATTAATGATTGTATAAATACCATATTGTTATGTTTTATTTTCCACACTATGTTGAACTTATTTTTAATGTAAGGTAAGAGACCAAGAATTATATAAAAAAAATATATTGTATTGATACAATTTTCGAAATACATTTTACACTAGGATCAATAAAGTATTTCCCCTAAATATTTTTGTATATTTATTTTTTTAGCTTACAGTGTACCCGAAAATGGCACAGTTTAGTCTTAAAATACTTCATTTGCCACTTTCCGCATAGTTTTGAAGACGTTGCAATTGCAACTATTTTAATCCTATCCTGAGTGTTTTTTTGAGCACCACTTTAAATGAAACCACAGTTTTAAGTTGAAAAATCTCCATAAAAGTCTAATACAATAAAAAAAACCCAAAAATGAAAAAGGTTTTTTTTTCAAACAAAATAATAAAACTATCGTTGTAAAATAAAACGCTATTTGTGGAGGATAACGCACGCACGCATAAACCTATCAAAATGGCACCGCCGCACACGCCTCATTTTGAAATCGAGTCGTGGGTATTGGCAATAAAGTTCAGTTGTTTGGTTTTATTACCTTTGGTTATATTTTTGTAGTATGTCTTTACGTTATTGGTATCTATGAGTAACTGCAATACAGGTATGAATAAACATCGTGAAATGAAAAAAAAATTCTACTTCTAAACTGTTGATGTATCTTGATTAATTTCTTAGGTATGGATTTGAAGTATTTTACCCTATATGCTGTTCCCGTGTAAGTACTCAGTGAGAAAGCTTTATGCTTTATACCACAAAAGACATACTGTTGTTTTAAAAATTTCAAAAACTTAAAATTTTATTATTAACATAATAAAAAAACATGAATGGGTAGATTTTTTTTAATAATAATATAGCATATTCCATGTTATCATACAATAACATGGAATGAACAAAAGAAGTCTTAATTTATTTTAGGTACAAACTATGTATACAAATTAATATGGAATAAGTAAAGGTATACATATTTAATTTTATACCTGGCAAGATTTTCAAAAAAATCACTTACAAAATCTACTAAATTTGTTTTATCACTTAGCCTAAACCACACCAAAATTAATATATTACATAATTATATTGAAAATCCGTTCGAATTTAAATATTCCAATAAGGAAAAATCGGACAGATCTAAAGTAAGGTAGAGCCTTGACGCATATAATATAACAAATAAAATATCAAAAGTCCCCATCAATTCCATATGAGCTAAATAAATCAATCTCAATGTTCAATCAAAAAATTCAGTCTTGTGATTATTTTTGCAGTAACTTTTATCAAGAAGTATGTCAAACTAAGTTTTAGATTATATAATTATCTATAAAAATTGTCTAAATACGTTTTTTTCCTGAGATGTAGGAATTCTAAAAGTGGAAGGGGGTGACTTTAGCTATTTCTAACTGACCCAAGGTCTCTACCACATTTTAGCTGTGTACAATTTTCTTATTTCACCATTATATTTATAGATAATATTATAATTACTTGTATGTATAATTACACATTAGGGCAGTAATAAGTTGGCTAATGTTTTCCCTGTTTATACCTTTGCCTTGCTTGAGCTTTACTGTACTTAGTTTTTCTTTCGGGTGCATTTGTCTCCTTTTCGCTTTCTTCATTTTGGACTGAAACCAAATTATTAAGTAGACAAACTATTGAATTATTTTTAATACAAACAAGTGAAATAAACATTTTTTTTTGTTTCATGCTGTATCCCTCATATAGCATTAAAGCACTCTGTTCTCCACTTTTTCCTCAATTTGCGCAACAATGTATATTGTATTGTAACAATGTATATTGAGTGGTGGAACTAAATACCGCACTAGACTTGTTATCAAAATAAGAAAGTGGGAATTAAGTCCAAAATCACTGTATTAACAGTCAGGCTGTGCTGCAGCACCCCAACATCTTAAATTTTAGAAATTATATTATTGTTTACCTAAATCAGGTGGAGGTTGAAGAGATTTCCCAGCACTCCATGAACTTATTGAAGTTGCAGATTTCCCTATACCCCAACCTAATCCAGCTAAAGCCATTGAAAAAGCTACCATACTCAGAGGGTTCTGAAAAATAAATATTATTTAATATACATGATACATAATTAAATAAATAAGAGGACTAATATTATATTTGATCAAGATACCTGTCAATTTAAATGAAGCTTATTAAATGAAACTATTTTAACTGGATTAATCACATATATTTTGAATAATCACATTTTTAGAAACCTGATGTTTCAAACATTTTGCAGTAGTCTGTGGTCACAGGGAGACTCCCCATGCCGGTCCATGCACAGTCTCCCCGTAACCACAGACTACTGCAAACTGTTGGAAACATTGGGTTTCTTAAAAATGTATTTATAGTTAAAATAGTTTCATTAAATTTGTGTAATAATCGTGAAAATTAAAGAACTTATTATATAATGAAGCTTAAGTATAAAATAGTAATAAGTACTCACTGCCAATGTTGGATTCACAGTCACGGTATAATCCATTACAACTATACTTATTCCAATTACAAAACCAATGCAGGTACAAATCCATATAACATTTTGTTTACCTAAAATTATAAAGAATCTAAATAAAGAAACTAATTCTGTATTTTAAAAAAATTTGAGTTTATATTGAATATAATTGTGAAAATAATAGTTATTAGTCAAAACAATAGCCCTCATAAGAAATAGGGATATGCTGCCTTGATCCATTGTCAATAGTTAGTTTTCATTGGCAAATAAAAATAATTGAAAACTGAGGCTGCAAAGGCAAAAGTGAATATGCAAAACCACAAATTTTGGAAGAAAATGAAGAAGTGTGTCTTGACACTAGGTTTTCTTTTGTTACCTGCTGTAAGTTACATTGACATTGGGTGGTAAATGGAAGTTGCAAGGGTCATAACAGAGTCCATGCCATTAGAAATGGGTGCAGTTATTTCTTATATATTACATAAAGAAAAAGAAAAATTAAATTATTTTCATACCTTTCAATTTCTTTTTCTGGATGTCTGTTATATTTTTAATACATTCCATTATTTTAGGGTTATCTGGTTCAAGCTGTAAAGCTCTTGTATAAGAAAGAATAGCTTCATCATATAGTTCACCCACTGCTTCTACTTCGGCACGTCTAAAATAACCCTAAATATTGGATTTAAATTTCATTATAACAAAATGATGTGGTGGAGAAGAACTAAAAGACTTAGTAAATTTTTATAATATTGTACCTTATTTTAATTTGGAATTCAAATTAGTGCAAAATACACATTGCATTCCCAAAATGAAAAAAAACTTTAAAAACTTTAATTTTGTGTATAATTAGGGTAATCATTCAATTTTAATTGTATTAGATTATTCAAGGAGGTAATTGCAAATTGTAATAGAAATACTGAAGCTTATTTTGTGTGTTTGAAAGAAAACAATACTTATTTAAATATTTTTCTGAAATCAGCATTCAAGAAGTCCTTTTATAAAAAATATCGTAATACTTACCTTAGCCCATTGAGGTTGTAGCCTGACAGTCGCATTAGCATCATTCAAAGATAAATAATGTTGGTCTAATTTGAGAAAAGCATATGATCGATTGCTGTACAGAACGTAATTGTTTGGATCCATTTTAATTGCTTGCGTATAATGTAAAACGGCTTCAATGAATTTTCCATCTTTAACACACTCGTTACCTTTAGTCTTTAGCTCTTCAACACTTAAGGACTGGGACCCCTTTTTAGCGTCTTCCATGTTACAAGTAAATTAAATACAAATATATAAATTGTTAAAAGAATGTATTATATGAACGAATACAACATATTTTTAATTGAATAATAATAAAATATCATTTGAAAAGCCAATCATTTAAAGACCATTCGGTTGTCAAAGTCAATGTCACAATGACTTAAAACTTCAGATAATATTCTAGTGCTTTTTTTTTTTCCGAATGTGACATTAATGCTGTTAGCCTTATTGGCTTTTACAGCGACACCGGTTGGGTAGGGAAGAGGGTACTCTTTCCCTGAGGTTCTAGTGCTACCTCATACTATTATTTGCGACGATAAATTAAGAACTGAACTGAACTGATTATTTGCATTGAGATTGAACAATCAAGGTAGAGTTTGGCGGAAGACAGCCATTGTATTTTTTTTTTTTTACTATACAGTACTCAAAATTGCAAGTGTCTTATATTTTCTTTATAAATAATGAAATGATAATGGCAACTGAGATGGTAACTACACTTTTCATATTGAAAGCTTGCAATGGAGAGCTGTGTTGGTGCAGCATGCTGGATACCGAACTTCAAAATTATATTATAATTTAAATGCCGTCCCGAATCATCTGTGTTTACTGGAGAGGCTGGTGCTTTGTTAGAAGCAATCCGGCTCACACTCTCCCATGACTTTAAACAGACTGTCATATGTACCGACTCTTTAAGCTGCATATTGGCGATCAAGGGAAATCCATTTCATAGTAAATTAAGGTCTTCAATTATTTTAAGGATTTGTCAAGAACTGAACTCATGTTATCTAAAGGGCTTGGATCTTATGTTGGCATGGATTTCAGGGCATTCTGGAATCAGTGAATCTGCAGACTCTTGCGCAAAATTAGCCATCCAGTGTGGTAATTAAGCTAACTTTTTTTTCCGCACAGGATCTTGCATCAATTCATTTGAATGTCTTTTGGTCCGAATTCTATGAGTTAACAAAGTTTCAGAAAGGCAAGTATTATGCTACTATTCAACCCAATATCCAAAGGCGACCATGGTTTTTTTTTTGAAATATCTGCTAAACGGAGGATTATTTCGACTATTTGTTGGTTGTGCCTTGGACATTCATGTACACCTGTGCACCTAGCTAAAATCAGGGTCAGGGACCACTCATTGTGTGAGTGTGGCCTGGATGAAGATTCCCTACCTCATATCCTTTTCACCTGTCCTAAGTTAATACGTCCTTTGTATAATTTATTACTAACTCTTTATTAGTGTAAATTGTAAATATATATTCTTTTATCTTGTAGGTGAAGGCAGTATCTTAGCAGTATCTTAGCTTAGATCTCTTTTTAACGTGCATTCTCCTTTTGTGTAATATTATCTCTTTTTAACCGTACATTCTCCTTCGTGTGTTTTCCATTCAACGTGACATTGGCGAAGTGATTAGTGCTGGTGTGGCGCGCTCGGAACGCCATAAATAAAGAACAATAACAACAACTTTTCATATTGCGTGTAATGGATCAGTCACTATAATTCAAAATTTGTGTCTGTAATGTCACAATGTTTTAATTATCAAAATTTCATGTATATGTGTTCTGTGCCTACAGTACACAGAACACATTTACCTACATTTTGTTACAGTATATGTCAGTGTGACAGATTTAATCTGAAAAACTTCCAAGACAGCGATAGACTGGCGATAGCACCTTAAAAGTGAAAAGTGGATTAGTGCTCGTATAAAAATAAGATATAATTAATTGTTTTGTTAACTACTTAGCTGATTAATAATTCAAATTTAACAAACAATGGGTATTAAGGAGGCCGCTATATACTTAGACAATCAATTTAATACATATTATGCGGGTCAAACAATTAATGGTAGAATAGAATATGTATTTGACAGCCCAAAAAAAGTTAGAGGTGAGTGAAATACATACATTGTATAAAAATTATGATTACACTCTATGAGTCATAGTTTGCTTATTTCATATCCTTAATAGTATTTTTGTTTGCAATTACGTCACTTTAGGATACAGCATTTTTTTTGTTTTAGGAATTCACGTAAAATTCAAAGGAGAGGCTCACACTGAGTGGAGTGAAAGCAAAGAAGAACAAGATGCAGAAGGAAAAACTCAATCAACTGATACTATTCATACGGGCAATGAAGAATACTTTCAAATTACCTATTATCTATTGGGAAGTAATACAGGTACAGAAAAAAAATTTGTGTACATACTTAGATGCATAGCAAATTTTGTGGGCAGCCAGGGTCTGATTGTAAACTTTTTTTTTCATTCGCTTGCCGAGATAAACAATACCATATTTATTCACCTTTTAAAGTAGATGGGCACTACAGAGCAGAAAAAAAGGCTCTAAATAGAGTCCCTCCGCTTAGCCTTATTGTAGGAAAAATTGTGAAACAAATAGAAAAAAATAAGTTTAATAAAATTTTAAATTATATATCCTCAAGACAAACTCATTTTACATTGTTTTTTTTATTTAGGTAATGAAATAGAAATCCCTGCTGGGAAACAGGTATACAACTTCACTTGTGCCTTACCACCAGTATTACCATCTTCATTTGAAGGACCATATGGCTTTGTGCGCTATACTGTGAAAATCACATTAGACCGTCCATGGAAATTTGATCAAGAAACCAAAATGGCTTTTACTGTTATCAATACAATGGATTTAAATTTAAACCCTTCTTATCGAGTAAGATCTTTATTTAAATAATTCAATTGCTCTGTTCAGTCAATATTAATGTTCCAATGAAAATTTTATACTGCTAGTTATTCTACATGACATTAAAAACTTAACTTCATGCTTTAACTATAGTGGGCAGTCAAAGAGAATGGAGCACCAAACGCTACAGTCTACATACCTCTTACACCTTGTCCACTGTCATCAACCTCTTCATACATGCCTTCCGGGGGGTTGCTGTTTTTACGTGACCTTCCTCCAGTATCTTTGCTACTGTTGAACTTTTCGAAGGTTAACTGTGGTCACATTTATTCTCATTTCCCATCATAAATCTTTTTCGCCATTCTTTCATCACTCATTTGTTCCACATGCCCAAACCACCTGAGCATGTTCTTCATTATCACGGTGACATCCTCACTAGTGCCTGCTATTCTGTGTATCTCCTCATTGCAGATTCGATTAGCTTAGCTGATTCCGCATATCCTATGAGGAGATCGCATCACCATGGTATTAATCTTTCTTTCATTCTTCTTCTGTAATTCTCGTGTTTCACTGCCATATAACAATGTGAGTACCAACACTGCATTGTGTATGGCAAAACGCGCACCTGTGCTGAAGTTTCGCCGTCGCATCAATACAGCTAAGGCCCTGTTACGCCTTTCCACATCCATCTCGTATCTTCCATCTCTGCTGAACATACTTTCCAAGTATACCACCTCATTCACTTCTTCTAATATCTTACCATTCACACTGACTTTGCATTCCATCCTTTCTTCATATGTTTCAATTACCTTTGTCTAACTTGCATTCATGCTTAGACCATTGTTTTCACACCCTTCTTTCAGAGTGGTGACCAATGCCTGCATCTCGCATTCTGAAGATGCAATGAGCACTGCATTATCTGAGTACAGCAGGCAATTCACATTCAAGTCAGGTTCATTTGTACTTGGATAGTTGGAGACAGCTATCCAAGTACAAATTGAAATGGCGCACCTTATTTAACACCCGATTGGATGTCAAACCAAGGCGACATGCCAGGTCCTACTCGCACGCAGGCTGATTAATCTTTATAAAAAGGCTATACAGTCTGTAGCAAGGGCCCGTTCACATTGTACTGGGGTAGTATCTCCCATAATTTCTCTTTTAAAACTCTGTCAAACACCTTTTTAGGTTCACAAAAGCACAGAAACCTTTTTGGTTAATAGCCAAAAAATTTTCTGTGATCAAGCGGAGGGAAAAAATGTGAACCATTCATCCTCTTCCAGGTCTAAAGCCTCCTTGGGCCTCCCACAACAGCCTTTTGGATTTCTCTTGCATTCTTCTCGCTAGAATTTTAGCATAAACTTTACTACTGACTGATTGCTCTATGGCTTGTGCAGTCCAGAATCTAGAAAGGCTTAGCTATCTTAGAGATATCTAAGCCTTGATTTTATACAAAGGCACAATGACTGCACCTCGCCAATCGTCTGAGACCTCGGCTGATTTCCAGCATAAATTGCACAAAAACCAGAACAGGTGTAAGATGCCTAGATATTTTTTAACTTTTAAAGGATATTCTTGTTAAGTATTATAAGCCACAATTAATTTTAGGTTACTTATTTTAGGAACCAGTACATTTTCAAATGGAAAAAACTTTTTGTTGCTTTTGCTGTGCATCCCCACCACTATGTGTAGATGTGAGAGCTCCAGTTTCAGGATACTGCCCTGGTCAAGCGATACCAATCACAATAGATATTGAAAACAAGAGCAATGTGCAGTTGCATCTTGTGAAGATTTTCCTGAGAAAGGTATGTATGATGTTGATGATAAATATATATTTTTCTTTTCTTTTATAGTTATTTTAGCGCATCCGCAAATTTTGTGGATAAGAGTTACAAGAAGAGTATAGGGTGACCTAAGAGCTATTAGGTTGGCTGGAAAAAAACCTAGTGGGTGGAAACAACACAACCAAAACATTCTAACAAACTTAAATACCTAAGTGTGAACATTCTAATTAATGCCTTTATTTCAAAGAAATAAGAAACTATTATAATTACTTTTGTTTTGAACTTAACTTTTTTCAATCAAGTTGAATAAATTTAAAAATATTTATATTGTTTTCTTATTTTGTTATAAAACCCACTGGATGAAATTGAGTTTAAATTGCTTCGAGACAGGTGTGATCTTCTTATAAGAAAAGATTATAAGAATTACATGGACAGAGTTGAGAATAATATATCTCTTAACCCTCAGTTTTATTATTCATATTTAAAACAAAAACGATGCAATAAATGTGACTATCCAGCTATCATGACTCTAAGAGGTTCTACGTTTACTACTGGTACAGACATTGTCCAGGAATTTGCTAATTATTTTTCTAGTGTATATGCTCAAAACAAAGCAGCAACGTTATTTAATCTGAAAAATAATTCTCTGAGCGAATACCAGATATCTTATTTGCAAAAAAATTATATTACCGAAGATGAAATTGAACATAAGTTAAAAAGTGTAAATGTGAACAAAGGAACTGGGCCAGATGACATACCCCCAATTTTTGTAAAACGCTGCGCACTTTTTTTAACTAAGCCCTTATTTTTTATATATAGAAAATCTTTTGATGTAGGAGAATTTCCCAAAATATGGAAGACGTTTAGTAGAAAGGTCCATAACTTTAATTTTAACTATAACTTAAATGGAGAGACACTGAAAAAGATAAATCAAATCAGAGACTTGGGCATCACAATAGAAAATAAGTTAAGCTTTGTACCTCATATTGATAATTTGTTAAAAACAACATTAAAGACAGTAGGATTTATTATTAGGAACAGTAAAGAATTTAAAAAATCGAAGACTAAACTAATATTATTTAATTCAATGGTGAGAAGTAAGCTAGAATATTGTGCCACTGCTTGGAATCCTATGTATAAAATACATACTGACAGGATAGAGAGAGTACAAAAGAAATTTGTAAAATATTTAAATTATAAAGATAATGGAAGAAACGAAAATAAAAAGTACAGGGATATTTTAAAATATTATAAAACGCTTTCCCTATCCAGTCGTAGAGTCATGCTGGATATTTGTTTTTTGCACAAACTTATAAATGGTGGAATGGACTGCAATAAACTGCTTGAGAAAATAATGCTTTCTGTACCGAGACAAAATGCAAGAGTACAAACAAAGAAAAAATACACTTTTCTGAGTAGAAAAGTAAGATCTAACTTGGGTACAAATGCCCCTCTAAACCGAGCTATGAAAAACTATAACTCAATTTTTAACAAGGCAAATAGAGAATTAGAGACTCCGGTACATTACTTAAAATTAAAATTAAAAAATATTTGTTACAAAGTGCTATTCACTTTGTAACAAATATTTTTATCTGTTTTAGTCATTCATTTTTTTTTATTATTTACTTGTATTATCTTTATAACTAATGTAATATTCATTTATATATTTTAAATTTTGGTAGTATGGTTATTGAATCATTTTTTATTTAGGTGTAGTATATTAGGTTTTAGAATACCTTATTTTTTTTATAATCATGTTGAGCTAGCCTGTAAGTGTGATGTACAATCTTAAACATTTTTAAACATTTGTACTTTTTTTAGTGTTTGTAACTTTTGTATGTTACGTTGGCTTGCCTAATAAATAAATAAAATAAATAAATAATGTGCCCCTGCTCTTGCCGGCGTGGTCCTACAAGGCATGGAACTTTATATTCCTAGCACGTCGTCGTCGTCGTGTCGTTCCAATCGGTGGCAAGTCACAGCCTTGGTTTGATACATCTTGCAAGCTTGCTGCGTCTAGCGTTAGGCATATTAAATCTAGGCCGAGGCACTGGTTGTTAAGGATCCGAAGGTGAAAATCTTAAAAAGGAAGTATAATCAAGCCTCTAGGTTCTTTAAGTGGCAAATTGCCAGAGCAAGGAGCACGGAAATTGCGAGAAGCTTGAGCGCTACCCGTCCAGAACTCATCAGGTCTGAGCGCTCTCAAAGGCGGCACTTGGCAACTTTAACCAACCTTTGCTTTCGCCATTACGCACAGGAAATGACATCTTGGTCCATACGGCAAAAGAGAAAGCCGATCTCCTGGGCACTCTGTTTGCCTCGAACTCGATTTTGGATGACCAAGGAACAACGCCGCCAGCCATCCCGCGATGCCAGAGCTCTAAGCCTGAGGTTAAATTCAACCAAACAGCAGTTAAGGGAGCTCTGTCTTCTCTGGACATTCACAAGTCGAGCGGACCAGATGGCATCTCTCCCTTAGTGCTGCATTCTTGTATTCCTGAGCTATCCCCGGTCTAACCGGTCCCAGATTCACGGAAGAGCGCTCTTATCCACCCGATCCCGTAGAAAGGCGATGGTTCCGATCCATCTAACTGCAAGCTTATTGCCATCACCTCCCTACTCTCAAAAGTCGTAGAGAGCATCATCAATAGCCAGCTATTGGTTTATCTAGAGGATCACTGATTGATTAATGACCGTCCATATGGCTTCCGCCATGGTCGCTCAACCGGTGATCTTATGGTTCACCTAACCCACCGTTGGGCTGCGGCTATTAAAAGTAAGGGAGGGGGCCTGGCAGTTAGACATTAATAACATGTTTTCAGCCGTGTGTTCCCGGCTTAGAATAGGATCACCCTGGAACTGGTGGTGTCGTAAGAGGCGACTAAAGTGCGAGTGGGAGAGTCACGTTGCCAGCAATGGCGACACGCATGGGCAGACTCGACCGGATCATTACTACCCCCGGCATTTAAAACCGGCGTGAAGTAGTGGCTTTATGCCACTGCGTTTCGCATTAGGT
>DWGR01000569.1:0-21224 GCA_018247715.1 Heliconius burneyi | reverse complement strand
TAAAAAAATCGATAATCGAAAGTACGTTGCCCGCCAAATTTGAAAAGTCCCCTTACTTTTTGAACACACCTCGTATACTTGTGAACAAAGGGTTTCATATCAATTTCATAAATGCAGATCAACCTAAAGTACAAATTATAAAAGTCTGATCTGAGAACAAAGAGGAGGACGTAGGAGAGATGTTGTAAAATGCATCAACACTCCCAGAGATTATGTTCCAAGGGGTTAATGATTGTGGATTAAGTAAAAGAGGTATGCCATAACCATAACTTTGGTGTATGACGCACCATTTATTTCTTCTGCCTTACCCATGAGAGATAAAGAGTGAAATTAAAAATAAATAAACTACTAAATTGCACCCTTTAAAGTTTCACTGAAGAGAGAAATGTAAGATCACCGTTTATTTAGTTATAATTGAAATCAAGTGTAAATTAGTTTAAAATCAATTAGTGTAAATTAATTTAAAGCATGGTTGTTACAGTTGTAACCATTCTTTACCTAGATATACATAGATACTATAACATTTTCAGTTTAAGTTATGAATGTAAAATTACTTCAGATATTCAATTAGTGCTGGATATTTTTGGTTAAGAACTGACTGGAATACATCTGGTATTGATGATTAATAATCTTTATTGTTTATAAACAACTAAACTAAATAACTAAAGTTCTTTAGTACTTATATCCACTTCAAACAAAGGGCTAGTGTGTCAATTGCCATTAACAACAAGTCTCATTTAGACTGTCTATATATAAAATTGTTGGAAACCTAATTTATATTGGATTTGGTTAGGGTTAGTGAAAGTTTTTTATTTCAGAAGACCTAGTTTCAGTTAGGTTTACAGATTTCCATAATATCCTTAATATAAAAGAATTATTGTGATAGCCTACCTCCAGTTCCTCAATAACTTTTTCAAGTTGGTCTTCAGTAACTGAGGATGCCCCTGCTCGAGCTCTTTCAGTGTTCAACAATTTCAGCCAAGCAATATCATTGGCGTCTAAGTCATAGCTGCACGAAGCCTCTGCCCGAGCTGGAGTCGAACTTAGGTAATGCCTATCGGCTTGGTAGTGAGCATCATGTGTTAGATGTATGTATTTGTCTTTAGGCCTGCAAATTGAATTATAATAATAAAACTAGAATGTTGTTTGATAACTTTTTGAAGATTCTTAACTGCTTTTTTGTATGATATTTACTGCATTATTTGTTTAAGATGAGAAATTGTATTTATAGATTACTATTGTACAAACAAAATGTGTCCATAGTTTATTAATAAGATGTAAATTTATATATCTCCCAACTCACAATTTAAAATCTTGAAAATTAGGTGGTCGTGGATTAGCTATATTTTTAACTTTAGGTGCTGGCAAGGACTCGGGATTGACGGGCACTTGAACGCCTCTCTCCCAGTCCTGTTTCCATGTGTCTGTGATGATCCAATATTCACTTGGAGTAAGTGGTTCAGAGTCTGGTAGCTTCATAGCACTGATGAGATCTTTTCTGTAATTTTAGTGCAGACATTTTTATGCATTTATTTTCTAGCAAAAATAATATTATATTTTAATTTAAATAATTTATGGCATTTGATGAAACATTCATTCAAATAGGTTGGTATAATAAAATAGATAATTTAATAATATAAATAATAATTTTTTTGACATATTACTGTCAGACACCAACTTACATTGAGGTTGTGCTCTGGCGCGCCTAAAAGCCATAAAATAAATAATCAACTTACATTGACTGTTGTTGAGAGATTGAGAGTTGTTGTATACAGGTAAGGTATATGGATATAGATATGGTATGTAAAATAAAGTAATAAGCAGAATACTTATACTTGCATGGTATTGTTTAAGTGCAATATTACCATAACTGTATTGAAAAAAAATTGCTGCTCACTTTCACTCAAACGGCATGTTCTGAACACCATAGATAAAGAACAAGACAGTGAAGAATTGCATGATTATGAACTTTGTCACATCACAGCAACATTATTAAAATTAAATTGTTAAGTACAGAACATAATAATATCATATACTTAGTTATTTGTTTACATTTTATTAACACAACATATTTATTCATATATTAATTTAAATACTATTTTTTACACTAATAACTTGTACATCCATACTGTAAAAAGTGTTATCTTTCTGTTCACTATAAAATAAAGACGCTCATTAGAAAATAATTTTAAAATTACCTGTAGCAACAATGAGATGTACACTTTTCACATAGTAATAACAGCATATACATTCGCAAAGACTGTTTTATTATTACAACAACAAAGAGAAAAGCGTTTGCTTAGCTCTTATAATTAAAGGAATTCATGACATATTCATATAAATTGAGGCTAAGAATGATAACTTATAATTACAATACAAAATTTTTAAAATAACATTTATAATAAAATTTATCATTTTATTAACAAAATTGATAAAGTTTTTACAACAAACAAAGTAGATTTTTCTTTATTCTATTATATTTAAATAAATAATTCAGTATCACTGAACAGCAAATTTCTATTTAAAGTTCTGCCTTTTGCTCTAAACATGATTATCTCAAAGAGAATACTATAAATTAAAAATATGTGAAAATAGGCAGTGGCATAAATAAAATATAATATCTATTATACTATATATTAATATAGTAATCATTAAGTGGTAGATTTTTTAACAATGAGTTATATAATCTATACTTATAATAAAAACGTAAGGGAGTCGGTGTCTGTACTTGGAAGATATTTAAAAAAAATGTTCTTGGACACCTTAAATAACGTAATATAACCCAAAACAATGAATTTTCAAATTTTTGTCTGTCCATTTGTTTTCGCTATTCTCAGAATCTGCTTAACCGATTTGAATGCTGTTTTCACTATTGGATTCTGGCAAGGTCCCGAAAACGTATAGGGTTTATTTTATTATAATCGGTTTATAAATAAAAAAGTTATGTCAATTTAAAATACTTCCAATTCTTCGTTGGTATCGAGGAAAAGCGCGGCGTTGAGTTATGCCACTCAACACGTGTTGCCTCCAGAGTTCGGCAGAAAGTGGGGAACGGAATGTCTTAACACTAGGTTCCCTCTGCCTACCCTGCTGTGTGCGGGATACGGCGTGAAGCTGATTTAATTAAATTTTTTAATTTTAGTTCGAGTTGGGGACCAGAGTTTACGCGGGAAAAACTGCGCTGGCTATCCACGCGTACTTACCATCTACCTAAGTATCGAGCAAAATCAAATAGATGCCCAAAAGACATAAATTACTTAAAGAAGCCGTCGTGGCGCATTGGCACAAGCGTGTGACTTTAAGTGCGACAGTTGTGGGTTCCCACTTGAGGAAACGAATTATAATTTATTAATATTTAGAGGCCAGTCATGGCGCAGAGGCACATAGTGTGACTGTACACGCGACTGTTCGAAACTGACTACAACGCGACTGAACGGAATGTCTTAACACAAGGTTCCCGTTGCCTACCCTGCAGTGTGCGGAATACAGCGCAAAGCTGATTTGATTTAATATTTTCATTTCTTCGCTTTGGTAACAAGGCAAAGTGTGGCGTTGAGTCCCGCCATTCAAAACGCAATGCCTCGGTAATCATGCGGGAAGTGAAGAAAACAATATTTTAACACTAGATTCCACCTGCATCCTATGCTACATACGGGATAGTAGATTATTAGCGGAAAGCTGAAAAAAAAATTATCTATATCTATACCTACCTACAAAAGTATGTTTGTAATATCAACATAACCGTGTTTTTAAGTGCATGTTTATCCGGGCTAACCTCCAGACAAGCTATAGAGAGGGTTATATATACAGCCGTCATGTTTTTGATACAATAAAAAAGTTACATCAATTTAAAGACAAAATTGCTACTTTCTAAAAGAGTTATTTTGAATTGGAAAAATCATTAATTCAATATTTCGTGTTTGATATTATTTGTAAATTATTATTTGTATAATGATAAAAAAACTAGAGATGATTGAATATAATACAGACGGAGATTTCATGATTTAAGATTCTCAATGTAAGTTGACACTCTCTCAAGCAGCCACATAGTGCTTGAAATTCCTCAATGATGGATAGAGATTTGTAGAGCAATATAATCTATGTTTTAACCCGGAATTGTAGCAGAATCGGAATTTATGACAGAAAAATTACGTTTACAGTGTGCGCGCAGTTACACTTTACCTAGACAGATGTGAGATATCTAAAAATTTTTTTACTAAATATGAATATGAAATCTATTGCCAAAACACTTAATTTATGATTTATTTAATGCATAACTAAACTAAAATAATGAATCCAGCTTTAGAGTTTTGTATCTCAAAAGGAAAAAAAACGGAACCCTTATTGGATCACTTATTTTGTAATCTGAAAATAATATATTTACAGTTCTTTGGAGCACAGAAATTAAGCTTTTAATACAACGCAGTCAAAAGATATAAGCATTTATGTATCGCTTTTGCTTAATTTAGATATTTACCATGTAATACAAAAACTTATAATGTACTTCCCAGAGATTTTGAGTTATGAAATTTATGGCTAAGTAAGATCTTACATTACAAATAAAGAAAAGCTTAAATAAAAATTTGTATATTTCAATCGGTCATAGCTGTACGGGCCCTTTTTCACTGTTATGTTCACATATTTTTGCAAGAACTTTGTTTACAGCTAACCCCAATCATAGGGACATCATGTACATTAATTGAAGGGACTCAATGTCACCTTTTATATAGTTTATTTATTGCAAAGCCCTAACGCACAGCTTAATATATTATCACATGCACATATGGCAATATTTTTATTCACATTTAATTATATTTTTTCAATAAAATAACATTAATTAAAATTAGCTAAAATTAAAACATTTTTACATCAATTAAACATTATAGCATTGCTTCTTAAATAAGCAAGTAGGAAAAATAAACAAGTTATTTTTTTAGAATAACAACTCGCATAGGCCTTATATCAAGACACTTATAACTATGTATTTTGTACACTTAAGCTTAACTAGTATACTAAGTATTTTTGGAGTAAGACATCACACCAACCTGAATAGTTCAGCGGGTGCCTCAGAGGCACTTCTGTTGTATATAGATGGCATTTTGAGGTCACTAATAGGCCGAAGCTGCCAAAGTGCATCTTCGGGTTCTTGTCTACGACGTTTGGATGTGCCTGCTTCTTCCCCACGCACCCCACACGCCCTCTTTGTGCCTCGCAACGACATCTTTTTAAGTTTTTTCACAACCTACATGTTCACGAACCCTTTACTGCTTTACACTTTGAACGGGGCAGTAACATTGTGTAGAAAGTCACATTATTCACATGATAACATTTTAGTTTACAAACACACAAGAAGTACAACCTGCAATAAAGAGAGACACGTTTAAAATACTTTTTTGTTTAGAAGAACCATTATTTAGTCAAAGAGGTGCTTTATCTACATAAGAAAACTGCTTAAGATATTACACTACCTGAGAAGAATAATTTTTCGATATATAACCTTATATTATTAAATAATCTTAAGTATGAAAATATTTAAACATATTTATCCGATAATAAGTAAACATATAATTACTTTATATAAAAAGTAATTTTGACATAAGCAACAAATATGTCAATTCAGTATTTGGCATTGATTAAAAGTGGCGGTCAATAATTAGTAAATGATTAAGAATTACCTCTTATCGGACGATAATAACCAAAAAATACTACAAAAAGTAGTCGTTCTTTAAAACAGAAAATTAACAACCACTCATTTGAAGTTTCATTATTGCACGAGTAAATTATATGGCGGGCCTGTGGATTGCTAAGGAGAACCGAGAATAGAGGCGGCGGAATTGTCATTAGTTCCCGCTTGCAAAGGTTTAGCAATAATCTTCGATAACCAAAAGGAACTCACTTAAAACCACAATCGCAATCAATAATTTTATTTTCCAGTATCTTTTCAGTAAATATTTATCACACGGAAAGTCTTCCATTAGACTACATAACAAAATTGACAACATAGAGAGCAGCACTGTTTTGTTGCCAGATTGACGTGAGTCCTACGCATCATTTTATTCCTGTAAGTTTCGGTACGGTACAGATACACATATATAATAATGTATAGATCGATATTCATTATTTTAGATATATTTAAAAGATAGAAAGTAGCTCATGTTTTACGTACATTTTCTGTAATAGTCATTTGGCGCCATTGATCTGCAAACCACTTTGGTCACGTGACTATATAAGAAACACCAACGCAAGCCAAGTAAAATGGCCAAAACGCACATCGAGTTCATATAATGTCATTGGTTTTGTAATGAAATTGACGCACAACATGAACATTGAGATTGAATATTCAATAAATTAAGTTTCTGAATGAATCAAACACAAACACATTTTCAATAAACATAAGATTTGTCATAAAGTAGCACAAATAATCGAGATAATACAATATGAACCCCAGCAAGAGATATCAATACGAAGTTACAGCTATTGGCCACTAGTTGGCGCAATATAAAAATTGTCTGATAATGTTGCTAGTAGAAATTGTATAATTTGGAATAATTTCTTAACTTTCTAATGTTTGAACTCATAATTTAACCTAGTAATCAGGGGCAAAAAATTATATATCATGATTCTACCTTAATAAGCAGCTTTACAAAGCAATGCTTTTGTTGATTATAAAATATAATAATTATAAAAAGAAATTCTACGTATGTCTTTTAGCTTAATAATTGTCCTAAGATTGGTAATCAATTATTGCTCTTAAAAGGAGCAGTATTTCTTATATGTTGTTTTTTAATGTCTTATTTATATGTTTTTTTTTTAAAGCACAGCACATAAGCACTAAATGTGCCATTCTACTGGCATTTTCAAAAATCAAATCAATTTCTAGAAAGGTACATTTTAGATATTGAGTTAATTCCCAATCCCAATTCTAATGTAGCTGTCATCTTAGCTGTCAAAAACGCGTCAAGAGTACCAAATATCACAATCCTAACGAATTGTACAAATTTTAGTTGATGCAATCGCAAATCATTGCCGTCGAGAGTACGAAATGACAATTATTGATAATTGGATATTGGCGTCAAAAGTAGGACCCCTGGTTTTACAATGTATGTATATTACTCTATTTATTATTATTATATAAATTAGAAAAATTTAATATTTTTATGTCTCCATTCTCAGTTCTCGTTTGATTTTCACTGCTAACGCACCTACGGCGCGAAGTGCTAACGTATCACAACAAAGCCGTCGAGACGGCCGGACTGCAATAATGACCTAGATAATTATTGTGTAAGGTACGTATGTAAACGACAAATCAAAACGAAAGTTAAGGCGAAGTTATTACTAGTCTACACAATAAGTACACCGTCGAAAGATAAAATAATTTTAAGGACGGAATTAGAACATACCTTATTTACTTGGCTTAAAGAGGTACAATGTTGCCACCGAGAGGAAAAGGAGCAGCGGATAAAACTGCAAGACCTAGTAGAAGATCTTAAAAAACAAATAGAAATTCTATAACAACAGATACAATGTGTTGTAGAAAATTCAACACAAGCTCCATCAACACCGAATATGGATACTGCGCCACAACAGACTGAGTATGAGACTGATGAAGAAGAACTTGCGAGAGAAACTGAGTGGATTAGAGTAAAAAGCAGCAAAAACAGAAAATTGAATGCATCGCTTGAGCTATCACCCAAAACTGAAACAATAGTTAAAGAAAAAGTCAGAATAATCCCCCCACTACTACTACTATAATAGAAGACGGCATGGACAATTATCAACATTTCTATGACTTTCTGTCTATATTACACACCTCTGGCACCTTCACCGTGAAGATATTGAATGGCAGAAGTGTCAAAGTAAATGCTCGCAATGGTGAGATATATCTCTCCATAAGAAAGACGTTGAGAGAATATTTGTCTCTGGCACTCTTATGAAAATAAGCAGGAGAGACCTATTAGAGTAAAAGTAAATAAATTACCCTCTACCTGCAAGCCTGATAGAATTGTTGAAGATCTTAAGATTAAAGGTTTCAAAGTACAGGATGCAGTAAACAAATTGAGCTGGAAAACTAAGGAGCCGCTCAATATGTTCACTCTTACCTTCAGCAATGAAGAAGAAATTAAAAGGATCTATGAAATAAAATATATCCTAGGATGCGCTATTGAAATATAACCTATGCGATGTACAAAACTAATTCCCCAGTGTAAAAGATGCCAGGTTTATGGACATACATTAAAGTACTGTGCCAAAGAGCCTAGGTGTGTCGAGTGTACTGGTAAGCATGTTACCAAAGACTAAAAAACCAACTACAGAAAAACCAAAATGTGTACACTGCGGTGAACAACACTGGCTGCATGACTGCCAAAGAAATGCAAAAAATACTTAATAAGACACTAAAACTACTATTATTATTTCAACAAAAACAAATGACCAATAATTAATATTTAACAATCAATTGCAATTAAAACTTGCCCAATTCTATTATTTCAAAATAAATTTGCGGGGATTATTTAATTGCATGGAATATTAAATTATTTACTCTACACATTTATTAAAAACCGCATGTATGATTCGGCAACAATGTAAATTGAAAATTAATTAAAGCATTGAGTTGTGTAAAAATAATAAATAAAACCACTAGAATTACCTATGTAAATTTTTATTTATTTCTAAAAGTATTATTTACTTGTCTAAGGCTTGCTGTATGGTATCTTTATGCATTTTTCTGTTTTCCAAAAATATATATTTTACCATCTTGTGCTGTAGGAAAGTAGTTCATCTGTAACAAAAGAATTTATTTAAGATTCGTATAATTTAAAGTTTATTTTTGTATTGTTTTTCATAATATTAAGTGCTTTATTATTATAATTATAATGTCCTTTATTACATTTACTTTTCTTAACTATCCTTTAAGTAGTCATATCAAAACTAAATTTCCACCATATATGGTTTATATTTGAATATAAATAATTTTCAATTGGAGCATAGAAAAAGTAGGCATTATTTTACATAAATTATAAAAGAATATTTTATTAAATACTAGAGGCCCGCGTGGCCACGCCTAATGTTTAGAGGCACTGCGTGTTGAGTGGCGAAATTCAACTCAGGGCTGTTACCTTGGTGCCAGGTGAAGGAATGAATATTATATAATAAATAATTATTTATTTCCACTAGTGGAAATTGAACCCACACCCAACACATTACAGTTGTCAGTCAAAGCCTTGTGCCCCTGCACTATGACGGCCTCTCTGTTATATTTATCATGTGCATTAATATATATACAATTTTAAATTATCTTTTAAGTAGCAATATCAATGCTACCATTTTTATAACAGGATACTTTATAAGAAGCAGGTATAATAAATGTTATATGAATCTAATAATACAACATGGCTAATTGACAGCATATAATATAAATACTCACTGGATGCATTTTTGTTTTAAATTCCCAATAGCAACAGAGTGCCTAAATGTTTGTGCAGCAAGATTTATCCTTATCTGGTGTTTTACATTTGGATGTAAATATTTTGTAATTTTTTAATCAGAGCAAAGTTGTTGTTGCTTTGCATTATTTTTATCTAAATCATAAAATATTGTCTTAATATAATATATTTATATTTTTATTAATTTTCCTTAATCTCATTATTTCTATTGTTTTCTTTTTGTATCTCTTATACAATTTCAACTCACTGGGAGTCGCATCCTAAAAATTTGCTCACATTTAAGGAACTAAATTTATTTTCCTTTATTAGAATAGTGGAGTTATAAATAAATAAAATAAATGTGATTCAGTTTCTTTTTGGAGTTCCTATTACATAATCTGCATCCTGAAATAGAAAGTCTTGTAAATTATTGAGCTCATTTCCTATAATTGTATTTTTTCTATATTTATTGCCGAAAGCTTTAAATAAATGTTGCTATTTATGAAATACTAGCGGACCCGCGCATGTTCTCCTGCTTGAACTATATTAATATTTATCAAATAAATTTATGAAATTATTTTCATTTTCAATTTAGGTAATAAACCATAAAATATAGAACTGCTACTTATAGATTTCTTTCAAAAACAATAAATTCTGAAATTACTTTTAATGACCCTAACAGTCACGTGAACTGTGGCTCAAGCACGAAAAATAATTGTTACAACTGCAATGTTCGAAGCACGAACCAATTTTGTTGACTATTGAGGGCCTGATAAATATTACGTCGGTAACATAAGCTATCGAGACGTAGTGATGTAACTGAGTGAATGAAATTAACGTTCAAAAACCAAACAATGTGGTAAACTATATTTACATTCGATAAAAATGTTTATTAATTGAAATTTAAATTATTATATACTTTTAAATGAAGCAAAAGCGATAAAAAGTTACTATTTATCTTAATAAGGCATTAGATTTGAACATATTAAATATATATTAGTATATTTAAAAAAATACATTTGTTACAGTTTCTAAGCAAATTCACTTGACGTTGACAACGCCAAGCAATAGTGACGTTTGTTATTGTTTTGAGTGTTAAAAGTAACAATGATATTTGTTTCTATTTATTATTTTAATTGTTTTGTGATGAAAAGATTTAAAGGTTTTAATTCTTACAATGCTAGATAATGGTGGATGTGGATAATGTCTCCCTGGGGTGCCCCTGTGAACAGGCGACACAACAGCTTATTGATTGTATTAGTGAATATAATATAATGTTACTGTGTTATTGAAATGTTTAAATGTGCTAAAATTGACAGATATACATTTAATAAATTATTGAAGCAATTGTTGTTATTTTTATATTTATTTTAATAATTTAATCAAATTGTATTGTATCGTGGAGTAACCCCAATTAAAGAGATAACTTTATTCATATATTAATAAAATTGTTTAACAGATTGAAAGACATTAGACAATGGTGCATAATATCTTGAGTTTTGCTGTGATATAATAAAATCCTTTCAAAAGATGTTTTTTTGTCAGAGTTGACAGAGAAACATGAAAGCTTCCTTGTAACTTTCAATAATATGACAAAAAATTAAAATATAAATAATAATAAAAAAAACACCTTTTATCTCTTGAATATTTACAACAAAATACATTCATCAAATTCTTCTTCTTCAAATCATAATCTTAAGTAATACTAATTCATAATATATTACAACAATTTATATTGTATTGTTTGTTTGTTATTTTTATTACATTAATTAAATTATAAATATTAAATTAGATTTATTATAAATATATATTAATTGTAAATAATAAAGCAGGCCTGCAATTATCATATGAGAGTGAAGGCTTCCTCCATATTTTTCCATTTATCTCTGTGTTTGCCAATAGTATTTCAGTTTTTGTCTGCTAAGTAGCAGGAAAATTAGCACAATAAAAGTTTATTGTCATCTTCACATCAAGTTATTGGTCTCCCGCTCTTCCTCAAGCCTGCAGGACCCCACCACAATGTGTATATAATAAAATTCCACAATATATTCTAAATTTGCCACTACCAAAATTTAAAGTAACTATATATAAAAAAAATTTAACAAGTAAAGCTTATTACACAAGAATATTTAGAGGATACATATGTATGAAATTAATATATATTGAATATCATGCAGGATAGCTGCCAGCTAATGTAATAATTAAATTATACCATTGAGTTTTCAAAAGAGCAACTGTTGAGTTTCCTGCCAACTCTACATAGCAGAACTGCCTTCCGAACCGGTGGTAGCTTTTTGTTTATATGATCACTCGACGATTCAAAAGTGCATACATTAATCTATTTGAATAAAGAATAATTTGAATTTGCTTCTTTGGCAGGTTCTAAGCTTGTTTTCACCCTTTTTGACATCCATAAGTGAGAAAGCAACAGCGGAGTACGCATATCTCTCAGACTCTAAAATTTTCTCCATGCGTTTGAAATTCTTCTTTCAACTTCTAATTCATTGCTTTGTTTTTGGACGAAATTTGTTTGCCTAGATATAGATAAGTATAATTAGTTGGCTACATAAACATATTAAAATGAAATAAAATCAGCTTCACGCTGTATCCCGCAAACAGCAGGATAGGCAGGGTGAACCTAGTGTTAAGACACTCCGTTCCCCAATTTCTGCCGAATTCTGGGGGCATTGCGTGTTAAGTGACTCGACACCAGAGCGAAGTAATGGAAATATAAACGTAAATAAATATTTCACTTCCTCGTTTGGGGATCGAACCCATAACCGTCTCGTTACAGTCACACTCTTGTGTCGCTGCGCCACAACGACCTCACATATACACAAGGAAAGTTATATAAATCAATATATAGGAGTACATAATTGATATAAAAGGGCCCGGTATTTGAGTCTGTTATGACACAGGGGCACAAGGCTGTAACTGTAACGCGACAATTGTGGTTGTCGTAGCAGTAAAGCGTGTAAGTACGCTCCTCACCCACACCCGCTTTTCGACGCCCTCGCAGCGTCCTTCTGGATCCCGACGACCCAATTACTGTCGCAAACGCCCAATACTCCTCAGTAGGATTCACTCCTCAGTCTCACGACACACTCTCCGCCGCCAAAGAGGCGGCGAGGCCAGTTCTATCTCACGGCACGCCCGCGCCTCGGCGCGACAGGGCCCAACGGTCAAAACCCCCCCCCCTGATTAGCGTACGCAGGGCATTCCCCTGGGATCGCCAACCCTTCACGAACATCCATCCTTTTCTTCAGGGGCGAGCTACTCTCGCCCCTCCCCCGCCCGATGACGCTGTCAAGACCAATCCCATTCAACAGCAACAAGTCCATTCGAAAAAAAAAACTAGAAAGATGTGGTTACTAGTTTACTACGTGCGCCATCTCTGGGTTAGTTTCGGGACTTAATGATCCATGTGCTATACCATAAATACAATTTTACATTTAAATAATTATGCAAAATAATGCAATGTTATCGTCAAGTTGGGACAAAAAATAATTATGTACGAGTAACCTGGGCCTTGTCAATCTAGCAATTTAGGATTTGAGAATAAATAAAACCAAAAGTAGTAATTAAATAAAAATGATACTTTATTAAAAATGATTTTTATATTTTCTTAATAACACAATTACCTTTTATTACAACAATAGAACTTTTTAAACAATATTTAAATCTAAAATATAAATAAATCTAACATAATATTAACCACCAACCTGATAAACATAATAGCTTTTATCTACATTTATTTATTTTTTATTTCTTTCAAATACATTAGGCACTATAACATTTAGATAACCATTTCTTTATACAATTATCACTAATATAATAGTCCATAGTTTATAATGCTTAGTATATAGTAAGTTTTAACAAATAACGAGATAAAACGAATATATGGCGTTTCATGAACTACGTCCATTTTTTCTGTTTTATATTGTAGTTTAAAACACTTATAAAAAATGTCGTAATATATGGATTTAATAAATTCGAATATAAACGAGATTCAAATAATTGTATAATAACTATATAGATATAATAAGATAGATACAACACATTTAAATTCCTTAGTAGTGTAGTTACTAAATACTATACTAGTATTATAGTTAACTTTTGTCTTCAGGGGGTTAAATTGAACCAAGTTCCTTTCACCCCATGAAGAGACATTCTCGAGGGATGTCTGAAGAGAAAATGGAATAAGATGATTTTATATTTGTGCAGGGTTCTTCAAATAAAAACATTGATAAAGTTCTAGCACTAAATAAGGAAATCTGCACTGACTTTTACTTAATGTACTAATTATTTAATCTAATAATTTCCACTAGTCGGCGTCAAGTACCGTTCGAAGTCTTTTATTCTTTTCTTTGAAAAAAATATATCTGAAAACAAGCAATGAAGCATGTCTTATTATAATTTCTAGAATAAATTAACCTAAATAAGTAGGTAAAGTAAAGTATATTTAATCTTCACCACAGTAAAAACATTCGTCTTACGAAAACTTGTGCGGAATATAATTTTTTTCACACTACTTGCAATATATATATACATGTTCTAATGTCACAATGACCATATGTTTTTATTATCTTATAATGTAATATAACTACTTTGTGTATAACATTTTATAATAAAATTTACATACAAAACTTTAAATTAATACATAATTTTATTATCAAAGTATAAATTCTAGGTATGGTGGGTAAGAACAATACAAAGTTATGGTACAATAGTTTCTAGGCATATCTTTAACCAACTAAATTTTTAATTGCGATATATCACCTGGGTGACAGATATTTAATTATGTATATTTAAATTATTGTATCCGCAGTATGACGAGACCTTAACAGAATATATAAACATTTGCACTTAATCTCAGGTGAAAATCTATTCATCTATTAAAATTGTATAAAAACTTATTTGGCATTTTTTTTTTATATATATATGGCTACTGTTGACGGCAGCTTAAATAATAAATATAGATTTTTGATTTTCTAAGAGGAAATCTGTAAAAGCGTTCACCGGAGCAATGGCCTGCAGTGACATTTGACCACCAGATGGCCAAGAAAGATTTGGGCCAAAAACAACAGCCAAGTTACCACTTGTCATTTTATTTAAGCAGCTCCTATCTTGTACCTGTAAAAAACAGTCTTTAACATCCTACCAATAACAATAAATAAAGTATATATTAATAATAATAATACTGTTTATTATAAATCAATAAATAGAAATTAAAAAAATAATTAAAAATGTTTCAATAGGCATCCTTATCGTTAAACGTTTTAGACATATGTATTTTAATAATAAGCATGTAAATATAAATACATATTATATAAAATATACCTATTTATAAATACAGGTCTTAATGTAAAAATTTAAGAGATGCTCAAAGGGTATGAATTTATTTATTTAATTTGTGCACTTAATAATCTTACCTTCCATAAAAACTGAAATATGTATTTTAATAATTTGTAATTATGTAAAGGCAATTTTTCCAATATTAGTATTTTCACTTGTCGTGGTTTGTCCATATTCGACCAAGCTGCAAAAATATTATACTTATAAAAAACATCATGTTTTCTGCAAGACCTAATAAAGCCTAATAAAACATTTTGTTTTCAATCTATATGCTTCCTTCTAGTGATGTTATCAATATTAATGACATTTGAAACATGTAATATAAATAGAATACAGTAGCAATAATAATTGCCTAACTAACTTGCTTTGTATGTATAGGAGATGCAGATACTAAAGTGTTGAAGTAAGCAATTTTATGTAAATTAATGATAATAAAAGCCGCCATGGTAAAACTCGAGGAAAATTATTTTCATTTTCTCGTTCTGGTGTACGAGACAAAGCGCGGCTTGAATTCGGCGGCAGGTCGGGACCGCAGTATCTTGAAACTAGGTTCCCCCTGTCTAAGCTGGTTTATGTGTAGCATAATAAAAATAACATTATAGGTATAATAGCAATATATCACTTACTTTGGAATTTCAGTATCTCCTGGTGCAGATCGAATGTCAATAGAGGTTCTTCCAAATCTCTGAGGAAAGATTTTAGTAGAACAGCGGCATTGTGCGGATCGTTCTCGAAAGATATCGGCTCGCCTCTATTGCACAATCTCTGTAACTCCTTTATAACCAAAATGTTGGCCGACCTACGAAATATACCCTCCGTTTCCAAAGCTAAAACCGATGTGTGCGTTTAAGTTAAAAAATGTCTTGTTTCTTGAATAAAAATGTTTCTAGAATGTAATGTTAATAGATTATTTCTAATGAAGTTGTCGTGGCGGTCAGTTTTAATGGTTGCCGATTCGATTCCTACTCGAGCGTTGATTTCCTCTATTCAACGCGCAATATTTCAAAAATTAGGCGGTGCGTAGGAAATGGAGTGCCTTACCACTTGACCCCTATTTTATATACGGGATACAACGTGAAGATAAAACAAAATTATATATAAAAAAATAATTCACTTACCGTCGGGCTGTGAAAGAAACTCTACGCATTGTCTCACGACGGGTGGGATGGAATCTATTATGTTCGTATTGTTTTCTAATATAAAGTCTAATGAAACACCAAACTGTTGCGTCAGCGGCGGCAACAGGCTTTCTTTCACGATCATTGTAGAACTGCCCTCATATGGTGGCTGTCCAAGTGTTTCAGCTTGGCTACGCGCTATTTCAGCAGCTTTGGGATTTTTAGACAACAACATGTGGTCGTATCTATAATATAATGAGCAAAAAATGAGCAACTACAATATTGGAACATTTGTAATACAATTGTAGAACGCTACTTACTCTAATACTGGTCGTGGTATACAAAGCTTCTCCAGATCTAAATATTCTTGTAACTCGTGTAAATAGTTTACGTACATCATTTTTTTCCCGAATTTGACGCTTATCGCTGGCTTGAGCACTTGCCAGGAGATTCGTACTAAATTCGTTGGATGAACTAAATATAGAGTTTTAAGATTTTTCTTATACTTTCTGTCGAAGGCTCTATAAGCTTTCCAAAGCCAAGTAATAGGAGGTTTGTTATCATTGGTTAATCCGTAATGAAAATATACAACACTATAGTCCTGCTCCACAAATTTATCCAAGGTAAACATTAGATATCTGCAAGGGAAGTAGTAATAATTAGTTGGTATGTAATATTTATTTACCTTTTCTTGTAATATTAAAAAAATTACCTTAGCAGACGATTTGAAGGTAAATATGTGCTCGGTGGTAAACGGCAAGCAGAAATTATAATGATTCTACGACCTATTTCATCGTCGCCGCAAACTTCTACAAATCCCATACTCGCAAGATCGGAAAAATCATCCTCTTCAAGTGACCCAGTTGCAATCTACGTACAAAATACAATAAATGAATTTAATGTACCTACATGTACAACTAAATGTGGAAATATTTTGTATCATCATTAACATTGAAGATATTAACATATATAGATGTATAACTATGACGCAAGCCGGCCAGTTGCATAAAATCAATACTTTACTAGGAAGTAATATTGTAACGCACTAACCTATATAGAAAAGGTCAATCAGCAAGAATACTCGTATACCTGACCTAAATCCGTGTCACCGGTCCCGCGAGACCTAGATTTATATATATATATATATATTGATTGAAATTTTACTAAATTCAGAGTTCAATCTACAAAGTGAAGCCAATATGTACGGGATACACGAATAAGCGAATTAAATGTGTTTTCTATTATGTAGAATGTATTCTATGTTTAGAATACCACAAATTGTAAAATGATGACAAATTTTTTTACCTCACTATATACCTCCAGCACAGGAGCCCTGGATAATTCTTCTTCAAAATTTTCTTCTATAGTACCATCACTAGCTGAACGTCTAGGCAAATCAAAGTCGATATTGAGTATTTCGGGTGGTAACGATGCTGGAAATATGATAAAGTAAAAAATAGATTTAATTTTGAACCATAGAATAGGGGGGCCGGATGGTCCACGCCCAGAATAGTCTGGTGGCCCCTCCAGAGTGTTTGCAAATAAAAAAATAAGTCTGAAAATTAAAAAATCCCTTACATAAGAACATTAACTCTAAGCCAGGGCACACTCTGAAGAAAATCTCTAGATACGCCCATGCTTTGAACCAGTCTGACCTTTGTCGTAGATTAAGATGTAAATTCTTTAAGTATATATTAGTTATAAAATGATATAACCAAGGTTTTCTAAATTGTTGAGATAAGAGAAATGTATTTATAAGGTAAATTCTCGTGCAAGCACACACAACATTGATTATAAAAGTAGTTTAACTTTCTTTACTTGTTAAAAATGAACCACATAATACATATTTAATTGCACAATTCGTTTTTTGCTTTTTAATAATTTATAATTTAATATTTTTCCCACACCATGCACAAATTCTACTTGTGAGCCATGTTACCGCTATTCAGTTATCTATACATGTTTATGTCTACTAAATAATCAAGAAATAACTTGTGGTGATAGGCTATTAAATTACAATTCAATAATTTTCATTTTATCCCTATAATTTTCTGTTTTATATTTAAATGGATTAGTTAGTTCTTTTACTTACTATGTGTTGTTAAAACAATAAAACAACTAATAAAAAATCCTTCAATAAAACTTAATAAGGCAACAATACTACAACTCACCAGGCAAATCTATATCCTGCCTTAGATATATGTATGAATATCAATTGGCTTCCACTTGTAGTTTCATTATGCAATCAAAGTTGAATGAACATAAATGTGTACCCATATGTATTCTTATATAATTCTTACAGACTATTTCTCATAATATTACAGCAATTAAAAACTTTATTATATCACTTTTTTCATACAGTACCATATTTGGTCTGAACAAATTTTAAATTATTAAAAAGTGTCTAATTGTAATTTGAACAATATAAAATTTGATATATACATTTTTATTTTTTACACTATTAATTGTAGTGGGCTGTCAAAGGGCTATGGAAAGGAGCATTATGAGTATCAGAAAACAGGAAAGAATAAGAAATACAACTATAAAAATTAAAACTCAAGTAACAGATATCCTAATAAATATAAACCAACTAAAGTGGAGATGGACGGGGAATATAATAAAAAGCAAACATGAAAAATGGAGCAAAATTTATAATGGCTAGGTATCCAAGAGGCAGTAAAAAGAGAAGGGGAATACAGCACAGAAGATGGGAAGATGAGATAAAATTAACAGGTCCCCGTTGGAGAAGGGTTGCTAGGGATAGAAAACATTGGAAAATGTTAGAGGAGGCCTTTGCCAACAGGCACACTGAGCTCAAAAATATACTGTGACTATATTACTTAACAAATTTAATTTAAAGCTCAGGATAACAGGTTTAATGTCATCTAATGTAACTGTAGTAGGTAGCCATATGATCTTATAGCAAACAAGACTTTAATGTATTTATATACAAATTAAAACTACTACTAATTAAAATTATTTAGATAAAACTACTTTAGCTATTGAATATTTTTTATGCTAGATACAAATTATATGGAGATATATTTTTCAATAAGAATAATTGAAGGATATAAAAGGAAAGGCAATGAACACTGAAACAGAGTAAACTGTAAATTTCTGCTGTGTTACTCAAATAATATTCATCAAAATAAATTTAAGTTACTTTAAATGTACATAAAATGAGAAGTATTTTAGTGCTCAGTTTAAAAGATGTATTTTTAGTTTGAAGCACTTATCCTTTTATATACCTCAATGAAGAAAATCAAATAAGCCTCTTTTTTATCTTAAAATGAAGAAATTACTTAGTATTCCATGGATTTACCAAGTGGGTAGTAGGCCCATTGCCGCAAGGGTGAGGAAAATGGAGTATTGCCTAGGTGTTGTTTCAAAATAAATTCATAGGGTTCCTTTAGAAGTGCGCATTAACACTCACCTCCACTACCCAATCTACTCTCTATACTAACACGAAATTTGAAATTTAATTTACGAGTGCCATGTATTCTAAGTATGTAAAGCATATTCTGGAATTGAATTGATAGATTTTTTAGCAAACTATAGAGTTTTGATTGTTTTACCTTTTCACTCCTACTAGTAACGCAAACAAATTAACTTTAAACCTATTCCCAGTCAGTATATTAGTAAGTTCAAAGTATTTGATTACTTTCAAATTATTGTTTTGGAGTTATTTGAATGAAACTGTAAGTTTTACTAGCATTTTGTTTTAAGTAATAGTAAGTGTCTGCTCTTTAAAGTAACAGTATGGAGTTGTATGGAGTTGTCCGGCTAAAGATTTTTTAGTAGCTGTTGCTAACAACAATTCAAATATTTCAACATTCAACATTTCCTATTTCTAAAGTATAGTAAAAAAATATTAAAGGACCATTCCAAATTTTGGCAAAAGATTGATGGAGATCAATTGGTTTTAAAACTATTTCAAGTACAGGAAATATATTGGTCATATCAGATAGATATGCAGCGCATACTTGTGCTTTGCTCGATGCCAGAGTGAAAATATAAATTTAAATAAATATTTCATCTCCTCGAGTGGGAATCGAACCCACAAACAGTATGTTTTATAGTCACACTTTGTACCCCTGCGCCACGACAGGCTTCTAATAGATTACAGTACTTAAATATATCACTGGTACACAAAGGCGCTCATTTCTTAATTAACCTTTTGGTCCTTGGATTTATACTTTTGCTAGCTTTAGGATCATGCACCTCAATGGAATTGGCAGGAGCTAGTAAAGGAGTCAAGCTTGTCTATAATTAAGTTTTCTAATACAGTTTAAACAAAAGATCAAAATCCTCTAAATTGTGAACTTAAATTTGACGTTGGACTTACAGCAGGAGCCAACCCTTTCATTTCTCTTTGAAATTTGTTCATTTTTGTTTGAAAGTGGCTAGTGCTCATCTAGAGCTCTAGCTCATATAGTTTGTTTTATAGACACCATGTTATTCACCATGTGACACATTATAGTTGCTTGAAGTTTATAAACTATGATATATTTAGTAATGAAACTTTTAAAATATAATAGCTGGTAGGTAAAACTGGCACATAACTCACCTAATTAACTTGTTATTTATATTTTAAAACAAATTTTAACTGTAGAGCACAAAAAACATTAAATGATGTTTTCTATCCACCAAAACATTATGAAGTAATTAGTAGTACTTATATAATTGTTTATTATTATTGAATACAAAACCACATAAAATCAGGTGGCATCAACAGTGCGTGGAAAGAACTTAAAGAATATTTAAAATGGATTCCTTACGTGACACATCACTAAACTAAAAAAACATAAATTTAAAAGTAGAGTAACACAAGAAGTAAGACGGAAAAGTTGACAAACGAAGTAACGGAATGGTGCCCTAGATATAGAAAGAGAAGCAAAGGCAGGCAGTTTTGAAGATGGGAAGATGATATCAAGGAGGTGGCAGGATTCTGTTGGACGAGGTTAACAAAGGATAGATCATTGTGGAAAAAACTTGAGGAGGCCTATGCCAAAGAGCAAGACAATCACAAAACCGGTGTCTAATAAAAAGAAAAATAAATAAATTTATAAAATTAAAATTTGTAGTTATAATATGAAATGTAACATTGTTAATAAAGGCTTTTATTACTATTATAATATATAACTGTTTTCTACTCAAACATTTCTATTTCATATTCAGTTTCCGTTGTAGAACTTACTTATGGTGCAATAGTTATGAATGTATGAAAGTTTTTAATAAAATATTATATATTATGTTGTGGTATATAACATCAAATATTTAAAAAACTGAGAATTCGAGAAAGAAAGGAAGAGATAGAGATTCGAGAATC
>DWGR01000568.1:0-21229 GCA_018247715.1 Heliconius burneyi | reverse complement strand
ATTTATAGTCTGTAGCTATCAGCGAGACAATTATATCAAAGATTGCTCTATATCCCTTGCCTTTAGTCCCTTCATAAAGACGGAATGTTAATAAGGAAAACAATAACAGGGAAGGGTTCAATAGATTGGAATATTTGACAATAATGGATGTAATTTGAGTGATATATTATCCTGTTTTTTTTACTCATCGAATCAAATCAAAATTAATCAGTGTAGGTAGAGGGAACCTAGTATTAAGTCACTCTGTTACCTACTTTCCATCGTATTCTGGAGGTATTCTTTGCCTCGACACCAGAGCGAAAAAATAAAAATATAAATTTAAATGAATATTTCATAGCCTCGAGTGGAGATCGAACCTATTTCGATTTCGATGTCGATTTTACAGTCACACTTTGTGCCTCTGCGCTACGACTGGCCTACCTATAAAATAAAAATTATTTATAAAATATTAGTTATAGCTAAGTATTGGCTGGTAAGGTACGCTTTTAAGCGTTAAGCCAGTCTTTTGTGCGGCAAGGTACCTTGCGGCAGTTTATTTAAGGAAAATGTGAAGTCCAGTATCTTTTTTCTACCTTATACAAACTAAAATTTAAAGATAGTCGTAAAATAACTAAAAAAATTACAACGACGGACGATGTTCACGTATATCACACAGACAGAATAATCCAATAGTTACGAGTATATATTTTTTTATAATAAAGTGTCCAAAATTGCTAAAAATATCCTTCCCTCTTTCCACCATCGATTACATTTTGTCAGTTCAATTTGAATATCGTAAATAATTTTGTAAACAATTACATCGTTTTTAAGCCTTATGTATTCAGGATATTTTGATAAAGGTAAAATAACGTTGAAAATAAATATCCATATTTAAAAAAAATCGATCAAGTGCGAGTCTGACTTATTATATATTGGTTTGTAGGTCAATAAAAGGGACAACTTATAAAATAAGACAAATTTAAATTTGCACATTCATAAATTTTTGTATGAAATTGTCTACGAAAATAAGCTTGTAAGGGTTTATTTTCTTTCGTAATATAAATATAAATTTTCATTTTTCAGATTTTATTCTGTACTTATAGCGTAAGATCCCATTTCATGCCAATTTTCATAATTAAACGTACACTGGAAGTAAACTATAGGTTTTGATTACGCTGAGAACATCATACAGAATTAATTAAAAACGATGTATAAATTTTCGAAACATGGGATTGCGTTACCTTAAAAGTATTTTTTTATGCTTTAAGCCACCGATGACCTGGATAGTTGATATTAATTTCAAGTATATGTCACCTCGTGATCTCAACATAAATGGTCTTGACAGACGGAAAGATGAGCTACAAATTTATAAGGCCCATTCCATTTTTCTATTTTGAGATACAGAACCCTAAAAATATTTTTTTCAGGTTGATAATATAAAAGTTAAGCTTAGTTTACGATGTTTATTTATCCAGTAAATCATTTGTAATTGTTAGTAGTTATATAAAACCATTACACATCAAACTCTAATTCAAACTTCAACAAAGCGCAATGCAATATATATCTTTATAAATTTCGGCTGTATTTTATTAAATTATATGTACCTACCAAACATTAAGAAGTATTGAGAAATTTTTTCATAGATATGTACGAGTATAAATATTATTAATGTTATTGTATGTTATTATTTCTACTTCTCCGCTGGAGTGTTGTGATTTGAGACATTCGGGATTGTCATCTTTGTACAAGTGCTGATTACGTGCGCAAATTACTTTTTTACAGTAATACCCCGGTACAGTTTTACAGTATTTTCCAAAAAAATCGCATTAACTGCAATTCGCGTATAACGAGCTTTATGATTAAACAAAGTCAAAAATTATTACAAAAAAATACAAATCATTTTATTTATTAATTTAATTATAATATTAAACATTTTTCCCGATTGTTATAAATCGTTCTCACAGTCGGTCCCGAGAGTCCAAAATCTCTCCTAACAATTGTTGCTTTGCCTCCATTTCCCATTCTTCTTAACACTTTCATCTTCATTTCCAAAGTGATGCTTATACACTCTTTTTTCTTTACAGGCGGCATTTTTAACTTAGGGTTAAATTATGTATGTATCTTCAATAAATGTTAAAACACAACTGTGTTTTTCGTGACGATTTTCCGTTATTTTCTAAACCGTTCCGTTATATTAGACAAACTTTATAAAACATGTAATAAATTAAATATATTTATACTTTTAAATTAATATTATAAACTTAATCTCAGAAACTACAGTACAATCATTTTAGTGCTGGAAAGCTTGTTTATCAAGTCAGGTTATACAAATAACATCACATTAAGCTTTTCAATGTGGACCACTGTACCTCAGTTCGCAGCTACCTCACCACATGATGTAGCGGGATCAATTTGTTATAATATTTAAATTTGTTAATAAATTTTGAAATTAATTCTAAAATGAGTATTTTTCTTGCCTAAGTATGGAATAGCAGTTTAGAAATGTAAAAAAACTTTTTCGGTTCTCATTAATATTGTTACATTTAACAATTTTAGTATTACATTTATGTATATAATATGTAAAAGAAGTAAAAGGCTAGTCCATTTATGCGGAGCCAAGACCTTGTCTATTAAAAACAAGAAGAACTTGTTGTCAGATTCAATGCAATTTTCACTATCTGCAGTCTTGTAAAGTTACTAGCTTTGTGGCATCGTCGCTTTAAAACTGAATTATTTCACCAAGGACTATAATCGGTGCCCATAAAGTGGTACGATTAGAGCATCTTATACCGCTCACTGGTCGGAAAGCTAGATGAACTGTTTAAAATGAAATTGTAGTGTATATATATATTTCTACGAGACATAATTATTTTTAATTCCTAATTTTAAAACGGAACTCAACGCCGCGCTGTGTCTCGACACTAAAGCGGAGAAAAAAAATTTCACTTTCTCGAGTGGGGATCTTACCCTCAACCAGTCGCGTTTACAGTCACACGTTTGTGCCCCTGCGCCACGACTGGCCTCTAAAGTATAAACAACCATCGTGAAAGTAATATACGTATAAACATAATGACACTAAATGCCAAGTAACTCATGTAACATTCTCTAAGGTGAATTAACCCTTCACTTCACTACAATGCAGCTATGCGCTAAAGAATGCTCTCTGAAAACGAGGACCGAGCAATCCTCTTCGTCCACGCCTTACATCAACTTTTTAACGAATTTTTATTTAAAGCAATACTAGATTATTATATATACATCGAGTAAATAAAAATATATAATTATAGTAGAAAATTATTTCTCAAATCGCTTATATTTTTTACGACAAAATCTTTTAGAATTTTTCAAAGCAAGATATAATCTTTCTCAGTAATATTTTCAAATCTTGACTTATTTCATCATCATTAGCGCTGTTCAAAACATTCTAAATTAGATTTATTTTTATTAAAACAATCAAAGTCAGGTACAATATTTAGTGTTTGCCATAATTTTTAAATTGATATTATCAAATAATTTAATTCAATTTAGGCCAGATAGGCGCAGAGGCCCAAGCGGGTAGCCGTAAGCATGACAGATTGTGAGTTTGAATTCCACTCGATGTAATGACACATTTAATATTTTCACTTCTTTTCTATGATGTCGAGGCGAAGCGTTGCGTTGAGTTTCACCACTCAACACGCAATGTCTTCAGAATTTGGCGGAAAATGAAGAGCGGAGCGTCTTAACTCTTTCCCTCCTCTAGGCTCCACCTTCCTATTCTACTACAGTGTAATGCTGAATAAAAAATTAAAACATTTCAATGTTAACATATGTATATTCAATTTCTAGTAACGTCTTTACATTACCTCGTTTTATCGAATAGGGTCAATAATTCTACGCATTGCAGCCTTACACTATTAACCAACTGTTACTCTTAGGTTAGCTTATATTACTACAGCATCAGCACATTGATGGTACAATTAGATTTGCGGTTTCATTTGCACAACTCGGCGGTAATAGGTCTTAATGTCTTAAATAGTGAAATTAATAGAATAAACTGATAAGTAGATAATCTATGAAATCAAAGTAAATATCTATAAAACCCCATAAACTCTTCGACTGCGATCTAACAAACTAAATGAGCTATTCAGTCTTTCATAATAAAAGTAAAAAGAAACTTAAGGTGTCGTTAATTTGCTCGTGATCCTAGTCGTGCATATCAGAATGTGAGTTGCAGGCATTAGTCACCACTCTGAAAGAAGGGTGTTAAAGTAATGGTCTTAGCCTGAATGCAAACAAGACAATGGCTCTGGTATTTGAAAGAAATTAATCAGTATATTTACACTTTTTTTTTAATGGGAAAAGACATGGCAAACGAGCGTACGGGTCACCTGATGGTAAGTGATCACCGCCGCCCATGACACCGCGTAACACCACAGAGGAGCTACTGGTGCGTTGCCAGCTTTTGAGGTGGTTGCCAGCTTTTGAGGTGGTTGGGTGGTTGGGACACTGATCTTGCATTCCGTCTTTTCTGGTATGATTTTAGAATACGGAAAAGTAAGATATTAGAACAAGTGAATGAAATGGTATATTTGAAAAGTACATTCAGTAGAAATGGAAGATACGCTGCCGGTATCAGGGTCAGGTCAGATGGTGAAACGTCAGCACAGTCGCACGTTTGGCCGTACACAATGCTGTGTTGGTACCGACGCTGTTAAGCCGTAGTGAAACGTGGGTATTACAGAAGAATAATGAAAGAAAGATGAATGCCGTAGAGATGCATCTCTTCGTAGAACATGCGAAGTCAGCTTAGCCGCTCGCATCCGCAATGAAGAGATACATGAATAGTACTAGCGAGGTGTCACGGTGAGAATTTAAAAGAAAGAGCTCAGCTGATTTGGGCACGTCGAACGTTTTACATATAATTTAGAGTAACATTAATGGAGAGCAAACATAATATAAAACAAATTGTATTGTTCTTTCGATCGATTTTAGATAATAAATTCAAGCTTGAACGTAATCAGACCTTGACATTTTCACTAGGAGTTAGCTATATTTAATTTATGAGACAGTTGAATAAAATAATCCATACTAATGTTATAAATTCGGAAGTAACTCTATCTGTCTCTCTGTGACGTTATCAAGCCAATGGAGATTAAACTACATATACAGATACTTGAGAATCTAGAAGTAAACATTAGATTTTTTTTTCATATGCTTTTGGTTTTTCCAGGAAAAGGTCACACAAAGACACATAACACCAATGTTTTACAATAATATTGTCCTTTTACAGATTTAAAACACGTCCGCAATGTTAGATGTTTCTTAAGATTGAGCTACAGTAACCATTTTAAAACACTTTATATCCAAATTAAACGAGTTATTATAAAAATATTCTCTTGATTTTGGTATGAACCCTTATCAAAATAAATATAATTGAGGCCAATCGTAGCGCAGGGGTACAAGTGTGTGACTTTAATCGATTTTTTTAATGAAAAAGACACCAGCATACGGATCACCTGATGGTAAGTGATCACCGCTGTGATGTACGTAAACCATCCACCCACTAACCCACTGTTAAATATTTAATATTTTCATTTCTACGCAATGCCTCTCCTACAAGATCGGGTCGGTCATTCCGTAACCAAGTCACCGTAGACCGTATTACCACCGTGACCGTGTTTTTTTTTGTATCTGTGATATCTCTTAATATATTAACTATAATGATGTACTGTTAAAGTACTATTTTAAACTAGATGTAATGCCCAAGGTGCCTATTTTATCTTCACGTGCACCGTGAGCCTAGTATCCTAGTGTACACTTCGTTACTATTAAGATATATCTATTTTTTTTGTTCCCCTGAATTCTGGGGGCATTGCATGTTTAAAAGCGCTGTACCAGTGCGAGGAAATTTAAATATCGAATATTTCATTTGGACGAGTAGGAATCGAACCCACAACCAGTCACGTTTTCAGTCACACACTTGTACCCCTGCGCCATGACTGACCTGAGGTTTTATATATTATTATTTCACATTCAGGCCTTCGATGTAGTTCGTTAGCAAAGAATCAACCTGATTTAACGTAGTTTTCCATCCCACACCGAGTGGTCCATCAATTTTACTGGACGATTGTAAAACGTAGCTTTTGTTTGAAATCACTGAACGTCGAGTCGAGCCAAAAATTATCGCCTGCAATTTTTAGACTGAAAGCATAAAATGTTCGCTTGTAATCCAATAGAGTAGCTTACATTTTGTCAGGGCTTAAAAAATATTCTATATTCCCGCATATAGCCTACCCTAGGCAGAGGGAGCCTAATGTTAAAACACTCCCTTCTCCACCTTCTGATTCGAGACATTGCGTTTTGATTGTGCAGACGCCACGAGTAGCGGCGCAGGGGCATAAGCGTGCGACTGTAAACCCGACGGTTGTGGGTTCGATTCCTATTCGGGGGAATGAAATATTAAATATTGCACTATGCGCTTTGCTAATTTAAACACAATTATCTTTTACTTTTAATAGCACGTTGAACTCTTAACTTTCATTATTTCAATAGTCCCCGATGGCATCTGCTGTTAAAGTGATGTGGTAGCATTAACAGTTAAGAAACTATTTGTAAGGTGCTGTGGCCCGCTAACGTCTCTAACGTCATATAGATAGATATGTAATCAAACACGAGGGAACTATTCCACTGCGGCGACCAATATGACTCTATATTAAAAAAAATGTAAAACAAGAATAAACAGATTAAACGTCTAAATTAAGATCTTAAAAATTTACAAAAGTTGTATTATTTTGAGCCACTGCTGCTGTAACGTTGAGCGAAATAAGTAGCAATTTTCTAACTCAGGCATGTAATGAAACGTTATATAAAGAACGTAACGCTCGCTCCGTTACATCAGTTCACCATATGAGATGCGGTTCGTTTTTGTTATGTAGTTATATAATTTTAAAATTTTTATTATCAAACATAATGCATACTACGGGATGCTGGTCCGCAGGGACACAAGTGTATGTCTGCGGTTATGGGTTCGATCCTCACTCGCGTAATTGACATATTCAATTTATTTTATTTCCTCGCTCTGGCAAGTAAGCAAAGAGCGGCGTTGAGTTCCACAACTCACTTCGAAATACGTACAGGGTTTGGCGAAATTTGAAGAACGGATCGGCTTATCACTAGGTTCCTTTGCCCACCCTGCTGTGTGCGGGATACAGATAGATATGGCCATATGTCTGTACATTATTATTATTTTTTTGGATACTAAAATGAATATAACTAGAGTATCGACAAATGTTCCTGATGGTACAACGGTATATCTTATAATAAAAGTTAGTATGACGGCATTATTGTAATTCGACACCATTATACATTGCGTGTTAGCCTTATAAAGCAAAGGTTTTGGGTGTAAAGAAGGTATAAGCCTTTCCATCACCATTCGTCGGAAAACATCAATAAAATTGTTTATCGGCGTTGACGAATGTACGAATAAAAAAGGGAATATCCAATTCTGAGGCTTCCTTTTGTAAAAATAAGTCAGTCATAAAAGTAAATTTATCGCTAGCGGTAAATAAAGCGTAACACACTGTTGGAACAATGAACTCTTCACAATAGAAGCCATCAATATGTCTGACTGAATGATAATCATTTATAATCTGAATAAAATTATAATAATGTGAATGTACCCACCTATATCCAAAGTACGAACCTTCAATTACGCGAGATAAATCGCATTAACACTTTTCTTATAATAATTGGCTTTAAAATGATTTACAGCAGTGTCTTGTTACAGATAATATTAGTTACTAAGAAAGAGAGAGAATAATGTTAATAATTATTATTCTTTCTCCCTCTCACCGGGTACTTGATAAGTATTATTATTTTAAAAAATATGACTACCAAATCAAAATCTAAATACATAAGACATTATTGTCTTTCCACATTGCTTCTAAATGTAATTTGTATAATAGTTATATAAAAATTCATCCTTTTTCTTATTTGATCTGAAATTCTAATTTATTTTTATCAAACAAACTCTTTACCACTAATTTATTATTATTAACATATTATTTAAATATCGCACCCGAATCGTTTCTCTTAACATCTACGAGTACATTCAAGGATTTCTGTTAGAGATCTCTATTAGAGATAAATTATCCTTTTCATACATTCTTTCTGTTATTATACGTTTTCTGTACTTTCTTTCTCGTGTGGTACATAAATAAATGAAAAAAAAAGGAAATGATCCCACAACCTTTGCCTGGCTTACAGATTCTGTTTCACTGCGCAGCATTATCATCTGTCACAATAGTAATTCATAAAACAATTGTCGATAGAATCTGGACGAGGATTCTACAAAAATATTTACATTCCACTGAATCAACCTGGCTTAGCATAACAAAAGATATTTTTCAAACGTTAACAAACACTATATTCGATCAATCAGAGTCATTTGAAACGTTATTGCTTTTTGGTTTCATTCGCGTCTCTATGTTTAGCTAGAATTTAAATATTGATTGACATATTCTGTAGAGCTCTCTTTTGTAAAAGCCTCACTATAGAGGTAGAAATAAAGAGTTCATCTACATAGCTATTTATAATTGGCAACCATAAATTAGAGGCCGATGTAGCACTGGAGCCTCCAGTATTGGGCGGAAAGTAAAAAGGGAAACTGTCTTAATGGGAACATAGCGCCTTCAAAGGTCTAGTATCTAGTTTCCCGGGATCCCACTACACTGTGAGGTATACAACGTGAAGTTAAAAAAATAAGCAATGACGTGCCTTTATTTCGCCTACTTTTTTAGGATGGAAATAAGTAAGATATATGCATGACCTACTCGTATTCTTAGGCGCGCAAGGTAACGCTGACCAAAGATACGTAACAAAAAGCTTTCCTCCACAAAATAAATATTCTACACAAAATATTTTTTAGTAAGAATTTTCCTTAGAGCCCCTTCAATCGAACAAACTCTTTAGCCTTATAATATTAATATAAAATATAAAAATTACATTACCATATAATAATGTACGGTTTTTTAATTCTTTTTTTGTAAATTTCTAATGTAGAGTAGATAAGAACCGTCTATACTCGATAATCGATTTTTATTATGTTACTGGTAAAATTCAACGAATATCTGTATCTGTCTAATGGATTATTTAAATATTTGAGTCTTTATTTGAGCCTTTTACATTACTTCAGAACTAAATTAGGAATTATCCCTCTCAACCCACTTCGTATTGATGTCGCGGTCCTTTTGACATTGAATTGCTTAAAGCTATATTGATAGAATTTATCAAAATTCGCAATTCGATGAGGTTAGATTCGATTCAGCGATATTGTATAAGTTTTATAACAGAAATGACAAATAATAATATTTTTCGAGGAGTGTCTTAACACTAGGTTTCCTCTGCCTAACTTGCTATACAGCAAAGTTGATTTTATAATATTTTTAGCTTACGCCAGACTTTATAAAAAATACTTAATTAGGTATAAAAAGCTTGAAGATCGTCATATACTTTTTTTCTAGAACTAGTTAAACATTTTATACGTACTGAATATCTGAACTGCTTTGAAGTTAAATATTGGCGTTAATAAAAATTGTGAATAACATTTAATTTACAATGTTTAAATGTATTTTAAGTTATTATAGTAACATGTGTGTTCCCGGCTTAGAATAGGATCACCCTGGCACTGGTGGTGTCGTAAGAGGCGACTAAAGTACGAGTGGAAGAGTCACGCCGCCAGCAAAGGTGACACGCATAGGCAGACTCGACCGGATAATTTCCACCCCCGTCATTTAAAACCGGCGCGTAGTGGCTTTATGCCACTGGGTTTCGCATTTGCTAATGCCGGGCTCCGCGGCCCAGCCACCCCAAAAGCTGGCAACGCACCAGTAGCTCCTCTGGTGTTACGCGGTGTCGTGGGCGGCGGTGATCACTTATCATCAGGTGACCCGTACGCTTGTTTGCCATGCTTTTACCATAAAAACAAATGCTGTGTGCGGGATACAGCTTGATTATAATAACAATGAATTTGAATGAAATTTATATATTTTCAATGTACAATATACATTGAACTCTTAATATAAACATGGTTTTACAGCTATAGGTATCATGAATTCCTGGAATGATAAAAGTTTGGACGAGTACTATCTTATTCTTCTCTTCTTTCTTTTGTAAATTTTATACGCTCTTCTGTGTACTGAAACCTAAAGGTTGTTATTATAAGAAACAGGGAAAATGTCTACATATAAGGTGAAAAGTAAAAAAAAATTAGAATCTGTATATTATAGAGGAGGAAATAAAAGAAAGTATAAGAAATGATAAGATAACCCTCTTTACCTTTAATTTGGAACTTATATATTGTAGTGAGATATCATATTTAAGTGGTGAGATACAAATAATATTAACGCACCACCGTGCCGGAAGTACCGCAGTAATAGTTTTCTAGCTGTAAAACCAGCCCCAGCAATTGGAAATTAGAAGTAAAATTTGTTATATTATAAACAATTTTGGGTTAGAACCCTTTAGTACTTGAAGGTAATGTAATAAATGACGGTGCCTTATACCAGCATAGTTAGGGTAATATTGTTGTGAGGCTAATCCCAGATTAGATGCGGTCTTAAAGCAGCAGCGTGCCCTTCAGAATGTTGAGACGATGTTTCGTTCCTACATTTCCATTTAGCATATATGTTTTTTGCTACACGCTGTATCTTGCACAATACAACAGGATAGGGAACCTGGGATCCTAATGTTAATACACTCCGTTCTCTATTAAGACATTTTTGTTTTCTAGTTACCGCCAACTTCTTCACGCATTGGGTGTTGAGTGGCGGAACTCAACGCCGTGCTTAAGTGTATTATTAATCATTGTAACAATGTCATGAAACAATATTCGTTATAGTATTGTATATAGAATGTATTAAACTATGCGAGGTTTAAGTTGAGCTTAGCGTTTGTGTGACATAGATGTACCATCGTATATGTCACACAAATGCATTTGTGCAAGCCAAACCTATTAGCCCAAGATCCCAGGACTTACAGACTTATTAAATTTTAGCAAAGCTGATCTGGGAGCCCTAGGATCTCAGTCTATATGTATAGATGTGCCGTCATCAAGCGTCGTCGAACGGGGCACATCTTTTATACTGCTTCTGACAACAGGCCCATATACTCATACCTCTTGTTATAGCAGTCTGACATATTTAATTTATGATATTTTATTCTCGTGTTCGATTTATATGATTTTTTTCACGCTTGTCAGCCAAGTTCTAAATTTCGTCATAAAATATTAGAACAAAATCACGTGTTATATTAAAAGTAGTTTGTGAAAAGTCACATTTGAAAGTAAGGAATAATTTCATACGAAATTGGTAGAGTCTCTTGTACTTTAAACATGAAACATAATAAAGTTAATTCAGCATGAGCATAGCATACCAACATTTATACATCTGTCCACAGAGATTTTATTAAAAAAATATAATAAAATTACATTTACAAAATATATATTTTGCATATCAATAATTATGAATGAAAAATATTCATCAAAATATTGTCTGCTTAGATTATTTTAATACATAGCATAAACATCCGAACTATGTTATATAAGCTAACGATGTATACAAAAACCAGCAAATTAAAAAATATAGTATACAGAAGGGCAGTGAAAGGGTGAAGTAATCTCATTACGTAACATTAGGTTAACCCTTTTTAGCCTAGAGCTTAAATATTTTAAGTTCAACGTAGCTAAGAGATAAGCACTACATTAGGCATTTCTATCATATAACAATGACTCGGCTCACGTGTTAAGATCCGACCATATCACTTAACACTCTATTGTCCTCTCAATTCATTCAGGTCTGTAATTATATAACTATTTATTTCAAATAACAAGAACAATTTCTTATGATAATATTTTTCTGAAATATAAAAATTTATGCATAATTCAAATTATTTGTAGACAATTCTAGAAAATTTACTGTGTATTAAACAAACGTGGTTACAACAATTAACGAAATTCTTATTTCATAGCTTTCTTATCTCTGTGAGTATAAAAATTGCACTTTTTAATATAAAGTGAATTTGTGTATATGTAAAGTCTACATAGGGCCACCAATGGCTATAGGGCCAACCAAGTAGGAAAAGAAGAGATTTTCACACAGCTGTTTGTGATGTTAAAACGGAACATGTCATTATTTACACAACCACTTTTTTTGGGTCTACCTTTGGTAATCACATACACAAATGTAAAACTCAGCTTTCCTACTACGCGTGATATAAAGTGGTGCCCTGTACTAGAGAGCTTAACGATCATTGTTATCATGTTCGACTTCATTCTATATGTTGCATTGCGTGTGGATACTTTGCAATATATATTGATTCGAATACATTTACTTTCAATTGTAACACAATGTATTGAACTACGCCGAATAAGGAGTTTTAAATTCACCCTTCTAGTCTTTGAATATAGAGATAACATACTAACGAAAACATCAAACCACCTTGGACAATATCAGCTAATACATTCGACTACTTCTTATGACTTATGCAATCATTAGAAAATGTTATAAATGAAACAGTTTAAATGATAAATGTTTATATGAGAGTCGAAGTAAGTAGGGTCATTTAAAAGGTAAGCGGGCTTTACATAGCCATCATTTTGTTTACGACCATCGTTAAGGATTACATGGGTTAGTAATTTTGTCACTGTTTCACTAATTCTGAATATTACCCTAAATTATTACCTTGAAGTTAGTAACAAGGCGGCAGCTTGACTTTACTGGAAGTTGCAAAGTATTTCTTTATTAGTTGTGAAATATAAATATGAAAATATAATGAAGCACAGCCAATTCCGTTCTTATTCGATCCGTTTATTCTTGTGCACGGGGATCGAGTCGGGAACCTCATGGACCCCACACTGTATCCCTCACATGACAAGGTGGCCAGAGGAACCTAGTTCAAAGTCTCCGTTTCCCACTTTCTGACAAATTTTCAAGGCATTTTTGAAACTCATCACCGGGCTTTATATTTGACACTACAGCTATAAAACTAAAATATCAAAAAAAAATATTTACTTCTTCGAGTAGAATCGATCACATTCACAAACAGCATTCTTTTTACAGTCGCAGGGTCCACTGCGTCACGACGACCTCAAAATGGACTGATGGAAACTAACCCTTTCCTAAATGCGTGTAGGCTCTACCATCCCAATACGTTCTGAGATCTTACTGAATATGAATCAATAATATAAAAATTTTAAATAGAAAAAATATATTTATATTTCGAAGTAAATCACACCATGGATGGTTCCATATCTCCACCAGGTCTTTACACTTTATTGTCAACCTACAAACAAAGTAAAAATCCAAACGTTGGAGAGGGAGGATGATATTTTTATCACGTTGTTTGTTCCCTGTTGTAACGCGCCAGCGCGACGCGTGAAATACCACTTGATTGCAAATTGGATGTTATACTGTTTGTCTACCATCCATTTGGAGGATCCGAATGCTGGAAACATATATGCATTGTCATATTGTGCTTATTACGAGTGGATAGAGGCCAGTCGTGGCGCAGGGGCACAGAGCGTGTCTGTAAAATCGACTGGTTGTGTATTCGATCTATACCCGAGACGATGAAATATTTATTTAAATTATATTTCCAATTTTTTGCCCTGGTGTCGAGGCAAAAATGAGCTCCGCCACTTCATATACAATGCCTACAGAGGGATGCCTACAATGGGAACGGAATGTGTGATATGTATATATATAGATATATATATATATATATATATATATATATATATATATATATATATATATATATATAAAACACAGATCTTTTAGTTCTATACATTACGTGTTTCGTTTCTAATGGGTAAGAAAGAATGTAGTAACGAGTCACTTCGATTTCTTTACCAAACAGGAAAACGTTTTATATTCGGCAACTAGATCATATATTTTTTTCGCACACGTATGTATATTTTTAGCGTACTTACCGGCTTATCAATATTAATAGTTTGATTTATTATTTTTCAAATTTCTTCACCTTCATAGTAGAGTAAATAAGGAAAGATTATTTTCTTAGAAACGTTTATTTTCTTAAAAATATTTTAAATTTAAGAAAACTTAAAGCTACACTTTTACAAGATTTTTTTTCTTCTCTATAAGAAAGCTTTTAGGCCACCTTCACCATCACCGTAATTCACCTTGATATTACGCTGATGTATTTTTTTATTTTATAAAATAAATTATTTTCTATTACAAAATATACTATTACAAATATACACAACACATTAGTAAAGCTAGGTTCCCCGTGGTTGCTAAGCTATTTGCTGGCGGATATTAGAAAATTGCGCTTGTAGCGAGCGACTAATGCGGAGGGAATTCTATCGGGAGCAATTTTATAGTGGTTTATATAGAATACCTTTGCTAAACGTTGCTGTGTACGTTTTATAGTATTTTACAACATTTTAAGCGGCAGCAGTAGCGCTATAGGTTGTGAGTTCGACAGCCACTCGAACGAATTAAATATTTAATATTTTAATTGAGGCCGTCGTGGCGCAGCGGCAAAAGGGATTGACTGTAAGATGACGGTTGTGGGTTCGATTCCCACTCGAAGAGATGAAATATTTATTTAAAACTTATATTTTCATTTCTTCGCTCTGGCATCGAAGCACAGCTCTGCGTTGAGTTCCGCATCTCAACATGCAAGGTGGAAAGAGTGGGGGCGGGGTGTCTTAACACTAGATTCTCCGTGCTTAAACTGCTGTGTGCGGGTTTAGCACGGAAAAAATTATTAATTTTTTTTTAATAAAATAACTTTGCTCAATTTGATTATTGCAATATATATAAAAGGGCTGAAAACACATCTAATATCTAAATTAATGTAATATTCCAATGTACAATATTTTTCGTTTTGTTAAAATACTGTCATAATTAAAAGTTTTAAGGAGCTGACTTGGGGCCGTAAATATATCCTGGAAGATATAAGTACCAGCTAGTTGGTACTTTATCGAAGTTTACTTTCTGAGGCTTCAGATAAGTATACCTACGTACTATTATAGCAAATTGTTTCAATTACTGTAAATTTTAACGATATGATTTAAATATATATATAGCTTATAAGTTTTACATCGTATCGTGTATATAGAATGCGGAGGGATCGTAATGCTAAGACACTCCTTTTCTCACTTTCTCTCACCAAATTCCTTTTGTTGAGAATCTCAGTCCGTTTTTTCGTGTTACAAGAGAGAAAATTACGCCTTCCCGTCAAAAATAAATGTATTTTTTCATTAGACTAAAGGAAATTTAATAACATTTGGACAAAAAGTTAATTTTTCAATTTGATAAATTTAATGTATGTCAAAATAAATATTCAAACGCGACTGAAACAAGGCGAGAGGGAAGCACAATTAATAAAGGGTCTTTCTTATACATCACGCGAATATTTTGCGAGCTTTTGCTTTCATTGGGGGTCTACAAAAAACGTTTGCATATTACATTTTAAGCCTTAGGGTCCCTACTGTAATAAAGTAAATTTGACTACTGTGGAGTCGTAGCGTAACAATAAGTACATGTTGAAATCAAATATTTATGAAATTTAAATACTTATAATCATATTTAAATTATTATATTAAAATATTAAATAAAGTATTATCGTTCGTAGCTAAGTGTTGATCTATCTTAAGTTGTTATTAACGATATTTAAAGAAAATTTCGAAGAATAAATGTAACAACCATTAGATCAATTATTTATCGGATTATTAAAACCAAATTCGTAACAATAAAATAGTGATCGAACTGTTACATAAGATATGTATTTGCTATTCTGTTGTATAAGCTAAAGTTTCATCTAAATTCGTTCAGTAGTTTTTGCTTAAGAGTGAATCTAACATCCATCAACAAACTTTCACAATAACAATTTTAGCAAGAAGTAGGATAATATCATTTATAATTTAATATTTTTCTATTACATTTAATATTTCAAGGAATCCTTTAAATTAAAACTTTAAGAATAAATAGATTTTTAGTAAACTTGTAGCGCTTCTGCTCTGAAGACATCAGGAATCTGTTTTCCGCGTCGTCTCGGAATATTAATTAACTCTTAATGAAGTATATCTTGGCCGACCTGTCTTCATTATTGCTCAATATTCTTCTGATATAAAAAAATCTAATCTGCTTCACGCAGAGGGAACCTAGAGCTAAGACATTCTTCTTTTCTGCAGAATTTTTCGAGGCATTTTATGTTGAGTGGAGGAACTCAACGCCGTGCCAGATCGTAGAAATGAAAATATAAATAAATAATCATTCATTCCCTTGAGTGGGGATCGAACCTACAACGGCCTCAGTTAGCGTTTTTCTAATAATAGTAAGTAAATATATTTTACATAAGAATTCATAACCAAAAATCATGATAGTCTATTGTCTTCTTTCTACTTTCTATTGACACAGCGATGAAAGCTGGACAGTATGAACCAACCAAAATGGAGCTTAGTTGGAATAATATAAATTTAAAAAAACCACCAAGTGGAAATCGTACCGACAATCATTTCGTGAATAATCTGAACCATCCTCGAATTCATCTAAAAAACCACCACTCGCTCGTTAAGAATTTAATTAAAATATTTGTCATATTATGGCTGATCGGTTCAAAATATACATACCTATTCATATCTGTATCCGAACGTACAAAAATAATTATTCTAAATGAATTAAAATTAAACCACGTGACCCTCGAAAGCTTTCGATGAGAATATTTTAATTAAAAAAGGTTTCGCTGTTTCGTTACTACTAGCCGTGGACTGTCACACTTTGTGCAAGTCATGTTATCGGTTTTATATAATTCACATGTGCTTATTAGAGGCCAGTCGTGGCGCAGGGGCACAAGTGTGAGTAAAGGCGACTGGTTGTGAATTCGATTCTAACTCAAAGAAATGAAATATTTATTTAAATTTATATTTCTTCGCTTTAATGTCGACTTCCGCCCCTCCACTCGCAAGGCGGCAAGAGAGGGGACGGAGTGTCTTTACTCTAGGTTCCCTGTTCCTACCTTGCTGTGTGCGGGATACAATGTGAAGCTATGTTTCAAAGGCATATTTCCAGACTGTAGGATGGTTATAAATTTGAATCACAATGTAATATTGTTATATTTTTCTTTATTCTTTTTATTTCCACTTGACATTCGCATGTAGCAGGGCAGGCAGAGCGAGTGTAGTGCAAAAACATTCCATTTCAAACTCTCTGAATAATTGTACAGATATTATGTGTTGCTACCGCGCTTAAGGTTTTCAAATAATTTAAATATAATTACTCTCCTGTATCTGTAGAGAGAAACCACAATATGTACAATCAAATAGAACCCACGATGTCCCGGTTTCATCACGATTCAAATAAACGTTTCGTAAAATATTTTAAAAATATATCGAAAATATCCCCACGTCGCCTCACAATAGCAAATAGCCTATTTTGTACCACAAAGTGACAAAATTAGAATCCGGTCTATTGATCGAATGCAATTTTAGCCGATTCCCAAATACGATATACTCGTAGTTTTAAATTTAAGTTTCAACTTGTAGTCAAGAGTTATGTATTTGTGTTTATATATTTATATGTGAAATAGCTTTAATGTATCTAGCTTTAATCTAGATTTGCCTTTAAATAAAATATGTAAATAAAATATTTTAGGATAAAAAAAATTATATTTATATATTTTTACAGCTTCCCTCATCAGACACGGAGAACTTACTGTCAAAACGCTCTCTTTTACATCTTACAGCCGAATTCAAGACATTATTTGTTCCCACAAGCCGTAGCTTTTACAGAAGTAATTTTCCAATACTTTGTATTATTTGAACAATTGAATTTTATATAAATCAAAGCATTTTTTTTCTTTTCTAGAAAAAAAATACTCTATCTGTAATTATACAGTAAACAGGTCCAATATTCAGGCTAACTCTCCTTTATTTCTGTTCCTGACATTGGTAACTCATTAAGCGGATCGCCACTTTGATTAAAATCTCCATCCTTAGTTTGTTCTTTTCAAGTAATATCGTTTTCAGTTAATTAACTCATCAGTCTCAATCCCTTATAAAATATCGCTCTTAGAGGGAAATGTTGAGTAAAGCTCTCATATTCCACTTTTGTTTACCATTTGCAAACAAAACACTAAATATAAATTGCTTTAGTGGTGTTAGTGGGATCACTTGAAATATTTATTTTTCAATAGCACCTCTTACAATTTTCTGAAAATTTTCTCCTCTAAAATTATTTTTAAAGCCAATATTATTTTGGCATTTAAAATGTTTGATTTATTCAAATACCTGAAGTAATAGAATTTAAATACCTATTATGTCTTTAATGATTATTTTGTTCTTATGCCGTTTATTTAGTAAAGGCCATCGGGGCGCAGCAACACAAGGGTGTGATTGTAACGCGACGGTTGTGGGTTCGATTCCCACTTGAGGAAGTGAAATATTTATTTACGTTTATATTTCCATTTTCTTCGCTCTGGTGTCGAGGCAAAAACGCGGCGTTGAGTTCTGCCACTCAACACGCAATGCCTGCAGAAAGTGAGGAGCGGAGTGTCATAACACTAGCTTCCCTCTGCCTAACCTGCTGTTTGTGGGATACAGCAGGGTAGGCAGAGGGAAGCTCTCCCACTCCTTACGAGTGGGAGAGTCACGCCGCCAGCAATGGCGACATGCATGGGCAGACTCGACCGGATCATTACCACCCCCGGCATTTAAATCCGGCGTGAAGTAGTGGCTTTATGCCACTGCGTTTCGCATTAGGTAATACCGGGCTCCGGCGCCCAACCGCCTCAAAAGCTGGCAACGCACCAGTAGCTCCTCTGGTGTTACGCGGTGTCGTGGGCGGCGGTGATCACTTACTATCTGGTGACCCGTACGCTCGCTTGCCATGCTTTTTCAATTAAAAAAAAAACAGCGTGAAGTAAGAAAAAATATCGTTTCAAATTCAAACTTACTGAGCTATATGATACTTATATTTTTAGTAGACATGGATGCAGGAGTTAAAGGAGAAGGGGGAGAAGGAGATTTCAGCTAACACATATCCTGTAACCTTTAGAATAATCTGGTGCCCACCCCATAATTTTTACTAAAACCAAATTAAGCTTAAAAAAGTTTTAAAAAAATATTTAGGTGAATATCTTGTATGAAGAAGCATCGTAACAGTTCGTTTCCCAATTATCGATACATTGAATTTTCAATTTAATGCTGCGCTTTGTCTGGTTATTATACTACCTCATTCCCCCAAGAAGGATTCAAACCTTATGGGTTCGATCGTCGATAGTCTCGTTCAAGATTAGACACTGTGCCACGGCCGACTCAACCCTACTTTCAAAAATCCTTAATTTTCAAGATTATAAAAATTTATCTTTATAAAAAAAATCTTCGCATAAAATTATACGCAGAAGCTTCTTACGTTTTGTATATTTTTGATTTATATACATTAGCGGAATAAATATTTCTAAATTAAAAATATTTCCTAGAATAATATAATCAATTCACTTATATATACATTATATTTTTAATTTACTTATTTATTAACATTTATTTTTTATATATATTTATATATATACGGCCCACGTCATTACTATCATTTTGTTGAAACAAGAAGCTAATAGTGACAGACAACAATCCGTAATAACATGCTGTAATTTCAAATATAATTAATTTTATTATAATTAGTTAAATTGTAATAATATGAAAGCTTGCTAACGTTAAAATATGCAAAAATTTGTAAATTTTTAAACGAAATAAAGAACACTGTGGACGAAATTGATGGACTTGATTACAATGATTTAAATATTCATAATTCAGTGAAATAGTTTTCATCCAATACATCACCGTCATGGCGCAAGGGAACAGCTCAGAGGTTGTGGTTTCGATTTCCACTCGAAGGCATGATGATATATATCATTAATTCATATCATTCACATTCTTTGAAGGCAAATCAGATTATTTAGTTCGGTTATTTTTTTATAAGCTTCACGCTGTATCCCGCACACAGCAGGATAGGCGGAAAACTTTTGTTAAGACAGTCCGTTCTTCACTTACCGCCGAATTCTAGAGGCATTACTATATTTCCTGTAGATATATGTGGATTTAGAGCCAAATTTATGAGCTTTAAAAGTTATAACAACCAAGAACTTACCTTAACTACCTTTTCATATGTATTATACCACTAGAAAAGCAGACGCAAGAGAATTACCTGCACATTTGAAATAAGTCACCAAACTATAAAGTCACAAGTTCATGTTACTTATATATTACGTATATGCCTATTCAAACTCTTATGGTTTAGTTTTTTCTCAGCCGCACGCTAGTAGGCAGAGGGAGCCTAGTGTTAATACACGCCGCTCTCCACTTTACGCCAAATCGAAAGCATTGCTTGTTTGATAGCGGAGCTCAACGGCGCGTTTTGCCTCGATACCAGAACAAACAAATGAATATATATATTTTTTTGCCCAGTGGGAATCCAACCCACAACCTGTCGCGTTAACAGTCACACTTGTGCCCCTACACCACGGCTGGCCTCACTTGTACGTAAATACAGGGATATTGTATTTATTATCAATTCTCATTTCAATTCTTAGTTAATGACGTTCGGTTGCCAATTTAGCACTTATCACTTCGCCAATGTCACGTTGTATGGAGGAGGAGGAAGGAGATTGTATAATAGAAAAAAGATAATGAGAGGAGAAGGCATGTATTAACTATCTGTTATTTTTACATTACTTGACTTAATTTAAATATATTACAACAAAACTAAGCAATATTTAATTTTTCTTCGAGTAGCAGCTTTTCATAAAACTTTGTATGCATTTCTTAAAGATTACATTTTTAACACATTACATTGTAGAAGTTGCGCCGAATTCAAATAAATTATTTCCAAGCTACTCAATTTAAATAATTTAAATGCAATATACAAATATAGTATTATGTTTGTATTCTATAAAATAACGCAAGCAAGCAGTATGAAAAATCTTCTACTTTGAGCTATAATTTTTCAAAGCTACTATACTAGGACCGTAGGCGATAAATTCACCTTTTTGCGAGTTTTTCACAAAGTAGGTACCCGTGTTAGTCGGGTCTTTGGTACAAAACGAAATGATATACAGTGTTACTACTTTCATATTAGTCGTTTTTGCATTTTCATGTTCCTGCCGTAGGTACCTGTGACATTTGAAAACACCCGCTGTATTGCCAGGCTGATCTTTTAACAGAATTTTTAGCCATTTACGGATTTTAAGTATG
>DWGR01000567.1:0-21237 GCA_018247715.1 Heliconius burneyi | reverse complement strand
GTCTGTCTGTCACACATACATTACAAGAACACCTAACAGCGACCACGTCAGTGTACAGTGTACGCTAATGTACTACTAAGTATAATAACAATATTGACAACATTGCAATGGCTTTGAGATTGTTCTCTCTTATTTAAATCATCTCTATGTCGTTGAAATAAAATTGATAATATGTTAGCTGAGTTTTATCAGCCGCATTGTGTATTGTGAAAACAGATTTTACGAAATTATAAACGTCAGTCAAGGATAAGACAATTAGTTTAGACTCTTATTGTTTTTTCAGCTATTGTTGGTGAATTAGGTTTCTTTTATATTTTTGTATGGGGTGGAGCATCTGTACTAAAATTCCTTCAGATAGAAAGAGCACAAAGATCTTTGTTAAAAATTATGTTTTTTAAACCATTTAGACTTATTGTCTGTACGTAAGCTATATATATTGTATAGTGATCTGAAGGTTCACTAATCTGTTTCAAGCAACCTGGGACTACCTAACAAAAGAAGATATGTCCCAGCTCATATTCCTTTTATGAAATCTAAATTTGGTAATATTAAATACAATACATTTGTTATATTATTCTTAAAAACATATTTAGAAACGAGCGTTTCTACTTTAACGGAGGTGAACGTAAATTTTATAAAGAAATAGACAAGTTGGCCCCACTTTCAAGCTAGTTAGTACGTATACCGTCTTAACTACATACGAGATTAGACGACTCGTATTAGACTAATAATCCCCAAAATTTCAGCTTTGCTAAAATGACGTAGATCTGAGGGCCCTGGGCTCTTAGTCTATTAGCTATTGGATGTCTATACTCGGTTTCATTTTCATTCATATGTCAATGTCAATTTCATTTTCATATATATGTTTCAATCCATTCATATAATTTATGAATGGAAATGACATGTTGATTGATCTCAGACTTGAGAGCGGCTTAAATAGTCCTAAGAGAACTTAAAAGAAAAAAAAATCCCCCCCAATTCGTACTTTTAAGCGAAGTTTAAAAATGTGATTTTGAAAATGGCATTTGTAAACTTCAAATTCACCAAGTTCACTAACAAAATTTTAAATTTCAATTTGAAATTACAATATTGACTAATATTTATACATCTTAGTTATTTTAAAGCTATGATATTGTTACAAGAAAATAACTTAATTATTTAAAGAAATTGCCACCATGTTTCACTAACATACGATATATATATATATATATATATATATATATATATATATATATATATATATGTTATACATATAAATCAAATCAAATCAGCTTCCGGCTGTATCCTGCGCACAGCAAGGCAGAGGGAACCTAGTGTTTAAACACTTCACTCCCCACATTCCTCCAAATTTTCCGAGTGAGTGGCGGAACTCAACGCCGGGTTTTTGTCCTAAGGCAGGTTTTGGCACCAATGGGAGAGCGAAGAAATTGAAACATTAATTAATAATAATTCATTTTTTCGAGTGGTGATTGAACCCACAAACGTCACGTGACAGTCACGCCTGCGGCACGGCCTTCATATATACATATAAGAGGTACATTACATTTCTATAAAAGACCCCGCAATCATTGCAATCGTAAGTATAAAAATAATAGATATTGCTATTTACTTGTATAGGGAAAAACCTTGTGACTGGTAAACATGACAATTTTCCTTATATTTTTACATACGAACAAGTTTTATTGAAAATATACATAAGATAAAGATTAAGGATGCTTCTATAACTTATAATATATTTTCCTATATCTTCCATTGATTTTCACGGGAAATATGATAATCTTCTTATGAAATTTGTAAGCTAAGCTCATTTTAGTTAGTAAAGCGCAATGATTGTGGGTTCGCTGGCCATTCGGATATTGTTTTGTACGTATTTAAAATGTCAAACTAAATGTTAAAATTTAAGGTTAAATACTTATTTTTATTTAATAAATAGCCTCTCTCTCTCGCCCAATGATAATTCTAAGCAATAACCAATGATAGGATCGTTGGTGGACGGAGAAATAATGATTGTATTATAATTCTTACTATTAATGTTCACATACATATTCATTTTTTTTTCGAACATGAGGTTATTGCTGTTAGCCCTATTGGCTTTTACAGCGACACCTGGTAGGGAAGCGGGTACTCTGAAGAAATGCAAGCACTAAATGGCTGCCTGTGAAGAAGTCGACGATTGTAAGGGCGCCCCCTGCGGGAAACATCTTCATATATTTTCCGTAAATTCGATGATTTTGGGTTCGATCCACACTGGCAATGAATTATTACTATTATTCCAGTTTTAGTAAGACAAAAATTTAGAAAAACTAAAATAAAACAAATGATTACCTTTTTTTAAAGTCAGCAATACTTATAAAGGAACCAAAAACTAAAAGAGCTAAAATCTAAAGCGCAGTTAATGATAAAGCTCTCGGTTAAATATATAAAATAACGTTTCAACTACGAGAGTGTAAATTGCAGAATCTGTATTTTATCTTCAACTGCTAAGTTCGTGACCGAAATCGCAGACGTTTAAAAATTACTCTTGCAAACCCAAGTATTGACTGAAGTAGTAAAACTTGGTCTATTATATATAAGGTATAGATTCGATTTTATATTAGAATCAATGATGTTTAAAAAGATATTTAATAAGCCATTTTAATGTAATTTGCATACTATAATTTAAAAGAATGCAATAAATAAAAAGACTGACTGATTGTAGTGTATGCGTTTATAAAGTAATCGTTCATACATTCGTTCATTCCATATAGTCACAAAGTCATCACTGACGACAAACAAAGACGAACAGAATCTCATTCGTTCTACAATAGAGAGTAAACATGTTGGTAACATGGTGGTCTTTGTATTTATAAACGTGCAGCAGGGTAGGCAGAGGGAACATAGTTCACACTCCGTTCCCCACTTTCCACCGAATTCTGGTGGCTTTTTGCCTCGATACCAGAGCAAAAAAACGGAAATATAAATTTAAGTAAATATTTCGTTTCTTCGAGTGGGGATCGCACCCACAACCATCGCGTTTCAGTCCACGTTTTACTATTCAGGTAAGACAAGTCAAGAGATATTTGTGTTGAATTTTGCACCTCAACATGCATTTTTCCGAGATCGCCAAGCTTCGAACTTTCGGCAGAAAGTTGGGAACGGAAGTGACTTAATGGGAACGGTCCTCAGGTTCCCTCTGCCGATCCCAGCCCCAGCTATGTGTATAATACAGCGGGAAACTAAAAGAAAAATAAAAATGTCAATATCGATAGTTGTGAGTTACTATTGGAAATGCATTTCATTTCGAAATATCTTCAGTTCAACATCTAGAAAAGTGCATTGATGAAAAACATCATTTTCATGATAAAAAATAAAGAAAATATATACGAATATTTTTACACAAAAATAAATCAGAGTTTTAATATATATTTGCATTAATATTTTTATATTCTTGTTCCAAGAAATACATTTACATTTTAAATGATTTTTTTGTTTCAAATATCTTGAAACAAAAAATGTTGTTATGTTTTTTTATGTTACTTACAAATGGTAAATTGAAAATAATATATTTATATTAATAATTAAATATCTTATTTCGATTGTGGAGTAGATTGCTGGGTAGAGAAATCAATTATTTACAATTAAGTTTTTCTTAATAGTTTCTCTTCTTCTTCTTTGTCGTCTTCTTCATCGTGTCCGTTCTGGTGCTCTTGGTGAAAGAGCAAACGAGATATTTCCATGCCACCCTGTCCTCTGCCTGCCTTAAAGCGCCAACCAAAGAGAGTTCAGTAATTGCTTTGACGGCGTCGGACCATCGGCAAGGTCGAATTTGTCGAGATTATCAGACTGTGTTCGAGCTATGTGGACAAAGTATGAAAGCATTTGTTGGTAACAGGTAGTGGAAAGTGTGACTTCGATTTTCAGCTGGCTAAGGATTAATTTATTGGTCCTTTTTGCTGTCCATAGTATTCACAGCATTCTCCTATTTTCTTCTTTTTTCCTTCGATTTTCTTCCTATGCACGGCACGGACCGTCCAGGACTCCGACGCATACAAGAAAACCGAGAAGACAAGAGTTCGTACGAGTGTTACTTTGGTGACATTGGAGACGGTTCTACTCTGCCATATCTTCGTGAGTTGAGTCATTGCACCTTTTGCCATCTGGATTCGTCGTCGAATTTTCTGCACGCACCCTCCTTATCATAGAACGAATAAATTAAATAGTTTAATTGTAATTAAATTTGCCTGATTAAGAATCAAACCTTCAGCCCTCCTGGAAACAATATCAATAGCGTATTAACTTTACGTTGTATTCCGCACTTACCAGGGTAGGCAGAGGGATCCCGGGAACCTCTGAGACACTCCCTTCCGTTCCCCACTTTCTGCCGAATTCAAGAGGCATTGCTTGTCGAGTGTCGGTACTGAACGTTGCGCTTTATTTCGTTGCCAGTGCTAGGAACTGAATACTAAATACCTGATTTCCTTGAATGAGAAGCACATCACAATCTGTCACATTTTACAGTCGCGTCAACAGCATGTATATTTTTTTATTTCCAAACACATAGCTTCTGAATAGAAGTAAAAAATCGCCTCTGTAAAAATCTAAAATTGTCTAACATTATACATATACGTACGTACTGATATTATTAAATGAAAGATAGATTGAATGTGTTATTACATATTTAATTTCAGAAAAGTCAAAGATTCAAATAGCCCCAGGCCACAGTCTTTGAGTACGTTCAACAACTTTATTTGAGCTCTCTCCGTACTAAGTTATTTATTATGGATATATTTGAAGAATAAGAGTGAACGCTTACAGAATAAGTTATAAATTGAATAGCACAGTATGGAAAACTATTTTTAAATTAAAATTAAATTTGAACAAAAAAGTAGAAACATTGTACATAATTGACGCTATTGTAGCACTTCTTGCTCATAATAATTGGAGATTCGTGTCCCATGAGATAAATAGCTTCAGCTTCACGCTGTATTCCGCACACAGCAGGGTAACAAAGGGAACCTAATGTTAATACACTCCGCTCCCTATTTTCCCGCCGATTTTTTAGAGGCATTGGGTGTTGATTAGCGGAACTCAACTCCAGAGCGAAGAAATGGAAATGTAAATAAATATTTCATTTCCTGAAGTGGGGATTGAACCCACAACCAGTCGATTTTGCAGTCACACTTTCTGCCTCTGAGCCACGACCGGCCTCTCAATATCCAATCCTATCCTATTTCATGGTTAATCTTTATTCTTGCAAGCAGCATTTTTTTTCTCCTCATAGCAAGATAGAGAAAAAGAACTTAGTGTCAAGACTCTGTTCTCCACCTTTTGTTCAAAATTGAGACAATATTTGTTGAGTGGCGAACTCACGCCTTGTTATATCTTATAGTAGTGCTCTTGACTGCCAGACTTTCATTATATAATACAACCTAGCAAAAGCAGATATAGGTTTTCTTCTCATTAGTTAATGAAAATATTTATATAATTTTCTTATGTTACGTTCATAGACGCTTATAGTTTAATGAGCTTTAGGAGTGTCTAGCAGAGGTTTGAAACCATGCTAAGTGTCTGGCAGAGGATAACGTCATTCGTAACATCTTTCCCTAGAAAATATTTTAAAAATAAGATTAATAACTTAACCAAAGTAAGATATTATCTTATGCACCTTATTTATATATTAATTGCCAAAGTAACCACAATCCAAATTTTATATTCCCTGATATCATGAAATATGTGTGACGAAGCCAGTTGTGGAGCACTGGCACAAAGTGTGACTGTGTCGAGGCAAAGCGCGGCGTTGAGTTCTGCCACTCAACACCCTGTGCTTTCAGAATTCGGCAGAAAGTGGGGAACACTCCGTCTCTTAACACTAGGTTCCCTCTACCTACCCTGCTGCGGGCGGAAAACAGCGTGAAGCTGATTTAATGTTTCTAATTTTAATTTTCAGTTAGTTCTGGCTGCAACCTTTAATGGAACCTTCCATTACCAGAATGGTGAAATGAAAATAATTTAAATAATATCATTATTATTGCCTTATCTATTTAACTGGAGGCAAGGCACGGGGTTGAACCCCGCCACTCCGGCGGCTCCATTAAGTACTGCCTCCAAAGTCCAGCGGAAAATGGGGAATGGAAGTGTCTGAATGGGAAAAAAATTTTAGTAAAAAATAAGCTATATGAAACTTTATGGCTATAAGTGAGATTCTAGATTGTTAGAACTTCGTTCTTAAATATATATATATATATATATATATATATATATATATATAACTTATAGGAGTCATCTCTCCTATTATCAGAGCTTTTCTCAATAATTTAAACAGATTCGAGTGAGAATCTAAGCGACAACCATCCAAGCGATATCAACTGGTGTTCCACCGCACGACGATCATCTCAAAATAGATAAAAACATTAGTCCTATTAAAAAAATATTCTATTTACTCTACAAAAATAGAATAAATCAAAATAACTTTGCCTTACCAATCTAAAAGTGAATCGAGCGGATAAAATTAAATACAGTATAGCACTTCACCTTTGTAGTTTGTATCCAGCCGACCTTCGGTCTTCGAGAAAGGAAAACTAATTTTATACGTGACAATCTGATATAAGTATTTAGTAAGAGAAAATTATAAGTTTATTTATATAATAGAAATTAAAATTTGAGTTACGGTTAATAAGATTCGTTAGATATGCTTATTATTTACTTCTGAAGGTCATCTTATGATATTAAATTAGTTTTTGGTTGTGCTGATGTATTTGTTATTGTACTTATAGTAGTCCAGATACGTGTTTCTCAGGCTAACTTTAAATATTTCATGTTGCCAGACCCATTGGGAGACTTTCTTATTTTAGCAAGGAATAAGACACTCTGCTCCCTACGCACCACTCAAATTTTAAGACATTGCAAGCGGGGTTAAGGCCTCAAATAGGAATCAAGCCCACCACTATCTTATTTACACGCATACGCTGTCTACTCGTGTGTAAACGCGCTAAAGTGTATCTTGTTAGTAGTTCGATTCCCAATAATTAACGTTTTCATTCAGGTTCCATCTGCCTATACTGCTTTATGCGGAATACAGCGTGAAGCTGAATATAAATCAATACATTAAATGAATGATCGCAATGATTATACAAAATACCATACTGGATTCCTCTTGGGCTGGAATAATGCAAGTGCCTTGCTATGTCTGTCTCTGGAGCTAGACCTCCCGGATGCCCAAGGAAGCGCTGGTTAGATGTCGTGATGCAGGACACGCAAGCCAATAGTCTGACCCAGGACGTTACAGATCGTGCAAAGTAGAATAGCTTAATCAGAAAGGCAGACCCAGGGTCTGCAGCAACATACAACATACGCCGGGATTAATACCAGGAGGAAGAAGACTAAAATATTCGGTTTATATAAGATTTCGGTATTCGGGAACTGAATTTATAATTGATTTATTTTATCTTAACCACAATCGAAAGGCTACTTGTAATATCACAACGTATTACATATCTTATCGTAGCATAAATAAATAAATCAGCTTCACGCTGTATCCCGCATACAGCAGGGTAGGCATAGGGAACCTAGTGTTAAGAAACTCCGCTCCCCATTTTCTGCCGTATTCTGGAGGCATTGCGTGTTGAGTGGCAGAACTTAACGCGACGCTTTGCCTATCGAGGCAGAGCCAGAGCGAAGAAATGAAAATATAAATTTAAATAAATATTTTATCTCCTCGAGCCTCACCTTATACCCACCTTGTCACACCTTATGCCCCTGCGCCACGACTGGCCTCAATAATATCACAACGTATTACATATCTTATGGTAGTATAATAAACAAACTCTAGAATATAATAATTAAAAAAATTGAATACTAATATTTGAAGAATTGTACGCGAAATAAAAGCACTTCCCTTGAACATTACAAAAGGATGCAATAATCGAGTTATCCTCACAATAACCCTCTTAGCTATTTCACCAGTAGAATTAAAAAGCGGAAGCGGTCTCGTAAAGAATAAAATGACGGATATACGTTTTATTATCTTCTTTATACTTTATAAGTACATTTGTATGGATATCTTATATACTATCTATGTAAATAGATTGATTTTTTATATAACCTAGGTAAAATTTTATTAGTATGTACTAATAATAGAATTTAAACTTATTCAAGGCCGTCGTGGCGCAGCTGCACAAGGGTGTGACTTCGTGCGCTGCAAAATCGACTGGTTGTGGGTTCGATCCCCACTTGAAGAAGTGAAATATTTATTTACGTTTATATTTCTTCGCTCTGGTGTCGAGGCAAAGCGAGGCCTGCCACGTCTTAACACTAGGTTCCCCCTGTCTACCCTGCTGTGTGCGGGATACAGCGTGAAGCGGGTCTAAGTGGCTAATTTTTATATTTACCACAATATTAAAATACTAAATTAATGAAATTGAATTTTGTAAAAAATGTTTATCTTTTACTATTTTGTTTTGTTTGTCAATAAAGTATCTACAAGTTTTGTCCAGTGTGGAAGAATATAGACCAGAATGAAGTGTCTTGAAATTACTTTTACAAATATCAAATAGAAAAATAAAAATTGCAAATTCTTAATGTTATAAGTGCCTGCGAACAAATTACGTATATGAAATTTGTAATTGCTTATAATTTATTAGAGTTTAGAGGCGACCGGCAGAGGGTTTAAGCCACGCAAAGTATCTGGCAATGGACAACTTCATTTCTCATATTATTCCCAAGAAAATGTAAAAAAACAAATTATAATTTCATTTTATTTTGGTACTATTTTTTTGCTTCATCTTAGCTGCTAAAGAAACCGCCATCCAAGATACATATTCCCTACAGAAATTTCCAGCCTTTATAAAATCTCTCTTCTCTCTCAAGTCTCTTTTAAGTTAGATTAGAGTAGTAAGTAAGATTTAGTTTAATATGAAAAATGCGTGTCTTGCTTTTATCTATGGCTTATTTTTTCTGTATCCCGTACACAGCAGGGTAGGCAGAGGGAACCGAGTGTTAAGACTCTCCGTTCCCCTCATTCTGCCAAATTCTGGAGACATTGCGTGTTAAGTGGCAGAACACCTGGTACTGGTGGTGTCGTAAGAGGCGACTAAAGTACGAGTGGGAGAGTCACGTCGCCAGCAATGGCTACACGCATGGGCAGACTCGACCGGATCATTACCACCCCCGGCATTTAAAACCGGCGTTAAGTAATGGCTTTATGCCACTGCGTTTCGCATTAGGTAATGCCTGGCTCCGGCGCCCAACCACCTCAAAAGCTGGCAACGCACCAGTAGCTCCTCTGGTGTTACACGGTGTCATGGGCGGCGATGATCACTTACTATCAGGTGACCCGTACGCTCGTTTGCCATGTCTTTTCCCATAAAAAAAAAAACTCAACGCTACGCTTTGCCTCGACACCAGAGTTAAAAATAATAAAAAATATTGCAATTTAAAAGAAAACACATTTAATATTAGTAAATATTATTTTAATATTACAATAATAACAGCCTGTTACAAAAATGCATAATATATTTAATATTAAAATCTATATAATATTATTACAAAAATTATATATTCTTATTCATTAATCACTATTCTTCCATCTTTGGTCACGTTCAAAGGACTGTGCTTCCTTATATAATTCTCCACAACCGCCTGGTCGTGGCTTACTACTTTAACGTTCTTTTTGTTTTTGAACATCTGAAATAAGATAAAATTTTATGAAAAAAAGAAAAATAAAAGTTATTCTTTAATTAAATTAAATCAGCTTCACCCTGTATCCCGCACACAGCAGAGTAGACAGAGGACACCTAGTGTTAAGACACTCCGTTTCCACTTTCTGCCGAATTCAGGAACCATTGCGTGTTGAGTGGCAGAACTCAACGCCACGCTTTGCCTAGATACCAGAGCGAAGTAATGGAAATATAATAGTAAATAAATATTTCACTTTCTCTAGTGGGGATCGAACCCGCAACAGTCAGGTTGCAGTCAGACCCTTGTGCCGCTGCGCCACGAGGGCTTCAAATCTTATGTTCTTTAATATATCAAGTTTTAAGAAAATATTAACACCAAGAAACCAGTCGTAGTGCAGGTGCACAAGGTGTGTCTTTAAGCGCGATAGTTTGTGAGCTCGATTTCCAATGGCGGAAATGAAATATTTCCATTTATTACGCTCTGGTGTTGAGGGCAAAGTGCGGCGTTGATTTCCGCCACTCAACACTAAATGACTCCAGGATTCGGCGGAAAATGGGCAACAGAGTATCTTAACACCCTTGTATTGTCGTGTCTTCCCACTGCATTCTCCGCTGCGTGCGTGATTAAACGTGATGTTTGACGGGGTATTCAGAGAGAACCTTCTTTTATGATACTCCTTTGTCTATTTTTTGCTTAAATTGAAAATATTGCGTATTTTAGTAGCGGAACTCAACGCCTCACTTTATCTCTAAAATAATACATTAGAGTGATATAAAATATAATAAAACATATGTTTTCTTACTGAAAATCCATCTCCACCGTCAGCTAAGTAAGCTGGTAAAATTACATGATAGTAGGCCTCAGGGTCTAGTGGAACATCAGATTTTTTGTTACCAACAAACACTGAGGTAAGTCTTTGGCCTTCAGGTAGAGATATATTGTAGGTTACTTGAAGACCTGAAAGAAATTAATAAAATTTATTAAATTACTTATATTTTAATTTTAAATTATTGATTCAGACAAAAATAGAAAAAAAATATTTTAATTTGTACCAAAAAATATAATTATTACTATGGGCGAAACGACATTGTCTAACATATGTCATCATGTCTAGAGAATTCGGCCGAAAGTGTGGAATGGAAGTGCCTTAATAGAAACGAAGTATCCTAACATTAGATTATCAGATTCCCTCCACCTTCCCTGCTATATAAAAAATACAGTATCAACTAAAAACACATCCTGGTAAACTAAATAAGAAATAAGAAAACGCTCACCAGAAACTTGTAACACATAGGGTCCCTTAAAAGGATTGTAGTCCCATGCACTCGAAACGCTTCGCTCTAACGCCAGCAATATATCTCTTCCTTGCAATTCGAAATCTTCAATACGATCGTTGAAGGGGAGCAGCTCGAAGATAACACCTTTGGTTATTGCTGAAAATATATTTTCGTTTGTAGTACAAAACTCTATGAATGTACAGAAAATTGGAAATATAACTGGGTTATCGATATATTATTAGGTGTATATATTTTTTTACATAGAAAATGTTAACTTGGTACTGTCGTATCAACAGTTTAGGTAAAAAAATTAAATATTCTGTGCCAGGGGTTCCCAACCTTTTCTTGCTCAAGACCCACTTTTATATCAATATTGCTAGCAGGGACCACTCTGTAGGTATAATTAATATAACCTGTGATAATAAATCAAGTCCAACGTCCATTCTAGGCTTCTGCGGACCACTAGTGGTCCGCGGACCACTGGTTGGGAACCACTGTTCTATACAATTATAAACTTTATAATTGTATAGTATATTTTAATTAATATAAATTAATTATTTTGTATGAAATGTAGTAAAAAGATATTTACATTTAATAAAGAATTTAATTTTTAATCGATTAATATTTAAATCTTAATTATATCATGGTAAAATTATATTAAAATTAACATTGCGGCGTTGAGTTCCGCCACTCCACACGCAATGCCTCCAGAATTCGGCGGAAAGTTCATTAACAATAAAAAACTATAACTATAAAAATATACTTACTACCACTGGGAATACTAGATTTGATATTACCGCGTTGAATGAACGATATGTATTGGACGTCGGATTTCAAAGAATTACCCTGAAATATAAGGAAAACTGTAAGTAACTTTATAATATATTTCAGTTCTTTAAATTTGGGAATTTGGATATTCAAAGGAAATTTTTTTAGAAATTTCAAAGGTTAAGAATTTATTATAATTATTAGTTATGAATACTTATTATAGATGCCGTCGTGACGCAGCGGCACAAGGGTGTGACTGTAACGCGACGCTTGTGGGTTAATAATTATTCTTCATATTTTCATTTCACTCTGACGCCAAGAAATAAGCCCGGCGATTAGCTCTGCCAATCAATACGCTAAGCCTCGAAAAAATTACGGAAAGCGGGAAACGAACTGTCTTAACAATAGGTGCCCTCGGCCTACCCTACTAAATGTGGGACAATGGTGAAGCTGATAAAGAAGGCGGTCGTTCACTCTCGAGGAAATGTTTTTTTTTTTATATTTTCACTCTGGTAACAAGGCAAAAAGAAATCGACTAAAAAAAGGAATATATAGAGAAGAAAATATTATATTTAAAATAATATAATATTACTTACATATTCAGCCATGCCGTCAACCAGCATATCGCCAAGAGCACATTCACCGAACACGCAATCTTCAAACTCCAGTGTAGTTTTACTCTCACCGATCGCCACTTGTTCAGCCTTGTGTACCATTTCGGCGTACGGTGCCAGACGGGATTTTATATCTTCATCTGTAAAAATGGTTATACGTTGTAAAATTTTATCTTTTCTTTTCTTTTTTATCTTCACGCAATATCCCGCACATACCTAGAGAGATGTTATTGCGTGTTAAGTGGTGGAAAGTAGGAGTATGTGCGATAGCTAGAAGGAACCTAGTTTTTAGACACTCTGTTCCCCACTTTCTGATGAATTTTCAAAACATTGCTTGTTGAGTGGGATTCGAACCCACCACCGTCGTGTATATAGTAATACACTGTGCCACTGCGCCACAATGACCTTCTTATCTTGTCTAACTTTAATATTATGGATATGATAATTTATGAGGATGGAATAGATGTCGTCATTCATCTTCAATCCGTTTAGTTACTTTTAAGAAAAAAATATTACAGCTTATATATCAAAATAACACACATGCTTTTTTCTGTAAATATTTTGTATAATTTGATAATAATATAACAATGAGTAAAGCGAAGCCACGGACGAGTCGTTAGTTATTTTACTATGTTGAAGTCATTGAAGTTGAGTACCTATATGTAAACAAGTTAATATTTGGATTAATAGTAACAGAACTAAAGTGTATTTTAACTCTTAAGTACAATTTTGCTTTTTACAATTGCAAAAAGACTAAATGCATTTTTTTTCAAGGTCAAAGTCACTATTTTAAAGATAATAAAGATACAAGTATGAGCAATACACATAAAAACATAACTTTACAGCATCTGCTAAAACCCTGACATTACATTGACATTTTAACAGGATAGGTGTAGTTCTTTATTAAAAACAGCTTCACGCTCTATCCCGTACGCAGCAGGGTAGGGACAAAGAACCTAGTGTTAAAACATTCCGTTCCCCATTTTCCGCCAAATAATGGAGGCATTGCGTGTTGAGTAGTATTTATTAATATATCATTATAGTTATTTTGTATGATATTATATTTCTTTTGCATCCTCACGCTGCATTACGCTGCACACCACAGGGTAGGCAGAGGAAACCTAGTGTTAATACACTCCGTGCCCCACTTTCCGCCAAATTCTTGAGGCACTACGTGTAGTGGCGGAACTCAACATTTTAGATCTCACAAATTTAATATTATATATCTTAACGTGTTATAAATCGATGAGCGTCGAATAACCGATAGGGAACCTGTCGCCTCAGGCCCTGACTCCACCAAATCGTAGATCTCCGAAGAAGTCAACAGTGGCAACTTACAAGCTTAGTAATCTGGACTAGAGACGTAATTCTATTAGTATTTATTTGTCAAAAAAACATATCTCCGCTAGTCTCGTCTCCGCTTTGGTGGAGTCTGGGCCTAAGCGTTCAATTTGTGACGCATCTATCCATTTGTTACATGTAATAAAAAAACACATTATTAATCATTATTAATTAGTATAATTTAATTAAACAAATTAAAAAAAACGAATGCAAATAAATGTAAATTTATCGAAAAAAATAATAATTAACTTAATTAAAAAAATACATAATATGTAATTCCGTAATAATATGTCAATTCAAATCGAAAAAGTATTTTTCAATTTTTTATCATCAATGTTCCCTTATAGACGTTATAACGTAAAATTATCCGTCCGCCAACCGATTTTACAAAAAAACCATCTTTTTTTGCGAACTCGATGTAACTATATATGAAAGAGAAAAGGATCTCTTAGAAAGGAATGCTAAAATGGAATTTCTCACTGTTGAGCTAATCGCTTTTAAATGAAATAATAAATAACTATTTATAATAATTATTATCTTATTGTTCTTGTGTAGGTCACTCAGATAATTGACTACAAAGGTCGCGAGTTATATTAAATAAGTTGAAACCGTCAGCCTGCGTATTTGCTTCTATAGATATCGAGTGGTATCGTTATCACGAGATGCATTCTTGACGCAGTTGCGGGTTCGAATCCTTTTCCCTATTTAGCACGTAAAATATCTAAAATATAAAAAATAGCATTTTTTTATTTTCGTTTATTTTTACCAACCGTTTACCAAAGTATTGGGAAAAACCAACTAAGAAGAGCTGGTAAGTTATGCTGCACTGGCCTAGGGGCACAAATGTGTAAACTGTAAACATGACAGATTGTGGGTTCGATTCCCAGTCATAAAATGAAATATTTAATATTTTCATTTATTTACGACGCCAGTCGTGGCGCAACGCAACGTGTGAACGCGAATCGGTAAACGCGATTGGTTGTGGGTTCGATCTTCGTTCCTCACTCGAGAAAATGAAATATTTATTTAAATTTATATATCCATTTTCTTCGCTCTGATATCGAGGCAAAATGCGGTTTTGAGTTCCACCACTCAACATGCAATACGTCCAGAATTCGGCGGAAAGTGGGGAACGGAGCGTCTTAACGCTAGGCTCCCTCTGCCGTGTGCTGTGTGCGAGATAAAGCGTGAAGCTGATTTAATTTAATGTTGTTCAATTTATTCGCTCTGGTGGTGACACAAAGCGCGCCGTTGGGTACCACCACTCACAACGCAAGGCCTCAAGAATTCGTCGGTACCGGTTTTTTTATATGGAAAAAGACATGGCAAACGAGCGTACGGGTCACCTAAGTGTAAGTGATCACCGCCGCCCACGACCCCGCGTAACGCCAGAAGAGCTACTAGTGCGTTGCCAGCTTTTGAGGTGGTTGGGCGCCGGAGCCCGGCATTACCTAATGCGAAACGCAGTGGCATAAAGCCACTACTTCACGCTGGTTTTAAATGCCGGGAGTGGTAATGATCCGTCCGTTGCTGGTGACGTGACCCTCCTACTCGTACTTTAGTCGCCTCTTACGACACTACCAGTACCAGGGTCATCCTACACACGGAATGTCTTAACACTAGGTTACCTCTGCATGTGTACGAGAAATACCGTGAGGCTAAAAAGATCACATACCTTCAGGCAAAGATCTATCTAGGAAGATTGGCCCGCCCTCCCACTTCACGAAATCTCCGCGGTAATCAAACAACACTGTGAGGCTTCCCATGTATTTTGTGAATGCCGATGCTTGAACGATTAGCACCTGTAATATAATATTTTTGCTTGTTATTTTTAATTTTAAAATGTTATACAGAAACAAAACGACAACGAGAAGCTAATCATCTAGCCAGACGTGGCGAAGGGACTCAAAGTGTGACTGTAAGCACGACAGGTTGTGGGTTCGACTTCCACTGGAGAAAAATAAAATATGTGTTTAATATTTTCATCTCTTCGCCCTGATGTCAAGAAAAGTCGAATGTGCGTTGAGTTCAGACACTTAGCACGCAACGTCTCTAGAATTCGGCAGAAAATGTTTAACAGACTTTCTTAAGGCTAGGTTCCCACTGCCTACCCTGATGTGTGCGGGATACAGCGTGACGCCAATCATTTAACATTAAAAAGAAAGAAAAAAACCAAAACAGCATTATAATTCTTCTTTACTCACCTTATGGTTATTATTAGAAGAAGTTTGAACTAAAACTGGATAAGGTCCTGAGACTCTTTCTCCGCTTGGCGCAGGACCATTCCACAAAAGCGAGTGAGTATGACCACCCACTATAACATCTACATATTTACCGTAATCTCGAGCAAGTTCTCTAAAACAAACAAATATAAATTAAAATAGGTCTATTATATTATTAGGCGCAGGGGCATAAAATGCGACAGGATCACTTCCTATTTGATGAAATGATTTTTTTTCCTCTGGTGTCGGGGCAAAGCGCGGCGATTAGTTGCGTCACTCAACACGCAATGCCTTGAAAATTCGGCGGAAAGTGGGGAAAGGAGTGTTTTAATACTACGTTCCATCTATGGTACTATGTGCGGGATACAGCTTGACACCAAAATAAAAATAATATTATAATACTTTGTATTTTAATAAAAATACTCTTCCAACATCGTCAATTGGTTGAAAATCAACAGTAAACAATTTTTACTTAATTCCTATACAACTTACCTAAAGAAAACCAAGACTGACATAAATACTAGGTACGATTAGATAGAGATCCAGTTTAAAATAAATTATACTGTTAATATCAATTCTGTAATAAAACAGGATAAAACAGGAAAATAAAACAGGATATTCCGTTTAACATATAAGTCAGAGTGAATGAATTATCGAAATATAACAAAATATAAACGGAAACGCAGATCAGAGTGGTTTCTTACTTTGTTTTCTTCTTACTACTATAAAAAAAACATTACTATCTATCGATGAATCCATTATAGAAATATACTATAGTCGTTACAGTATCTACAGTCTAGTAAAGCGGCATGTCTGACTGTAGACGTGACGGCTATGCGTTATCAAGCGGAAAGTGGAGAATGAAGTGTCTTGACACTAGGTTTTCTCCACTCCACAGGATACACAGTGAAGCTTAACAAAACCTATCAATTGATAAAAAAAGATAGATATTATCTATTACGTTAAGATAAAAAATACTAAATCTTGCAAAGATAGCCAAAACCAATACAAGTGTTAGCGTATATGACCAATAACACTCACTTGTCAACCTCGAGGCCGCAGTGAGACAGAACAATGATAATGTCCACACCTTTCTCGTTCAACAACTTGGCCTCCCTACGCAAGGCCTCGCGCGGATCAGTGAACTCCACGTTGCCAGCTGACGATAATATCTACATAATAACATAACATAACATATAAACTCTTTTTAGATAGATGTAAACCAGAAAAATTACATAACAAATAAATAAATTCATATAAAAATAAAATGTGAAAAGACGGCCTTATCACTAAAGGTGATCTCTTCCAGGCAACCTACTCTAAGAAGAATTAATTTATAAGAGCGAGCATGGCGCGGTCAAAGACATATATTTATAAACCTACACATATACTTAAGAAGAATATAAAAAAAATATCTAAGAAGAATTTGAACAGAATAGTTAACTGATTAGCCATTACAATATTTTTCCTTTTTAATGAAAATTTAAATTTTTACAGTTTAAATATGAATTTTTTTTTCCGTTAAATGTCTTAAAAATATTTCAACAGATTTGTGTAGAATGTACCTTGACTAAACTTAGTAAAAACAATTGACGCCTGACTGAATGCGATGCTTTCCGATTTTAAGCATTAAGGTGAGTGGAACGACAATATTTCTTTATATGCTAACGCATATTCTTTTTATGAACGTCTGGTGCTTGCAGAATATCTTTTTTTACTTTTTATATATTGAGGCCTAGGGTGTAATGCGACGGTTATGGATTCGATCCCCACACGAGGAAACCGAAATATTTACTTACATTTATATTTCCGTTTCTTCGCTCTGGTATCGAGATAAAAGCGCGGCGTTTAGTTGCGTCACTCAAAACGCAATGCCTCCAGAATTCGGCGAAAAGTGTGAAATGGAGTGTCTTTGTTCTATGCTATCCTTCTGCCTCTACCCTGCTGTGTGCGGGATAAAGCGTGAAGCTGACATATTAAGGATCTTTTCTTAAAAACCGTACGTCTACGGTTTTTTTCAACGAATTCAGCTTCACGCTGTTTCCCACATTATAACAGGGTAGGCAAAGGGAGCCTAATGTTAATACGCTCCCCACTTGCCGCTGGTTTCTAGAGGCACTGCGTGTTGAGTGGTGGAACTAAAAGCGTTTCTTTCCTTGACACCAAAGCGAGGAAATGAAAATTCCTGGCGTGAGAATGGAACCCACGTTCAATAAGCCGCGTTCCATAAGAAGTCGCGCTGTGGTAAGACAGCGTTTGACAAAACGTGGCAGTTATGGGTTCAATCCCCACTTGGGGATCATAAGCGGGGATTTAAATTATCATGTGTAATTAAATTACTCTGCGTTCTGACACTCGACTGTTGAATGTCAACTATAATGTCTAATGTACGAATGCTTCGATCAACTTGATGGAAAGGGGAGACTAAAATATATTATTGGGAGCTTCCCTCTACCTTCCCGAATTGAAAAAAGCGTGGAACTGTACTTTTCATAATTCATTTCAAGCAATATTCACGTTTCAAAATTCACGTTTCAGTATTATAATCATGTTTTTGATAGGACTAGATAAGAGGAGATCTCGACAGATTAGGTAATGTTTAGTGTCGTGATGTTCTTACGTTGAAGCTATCATTCGAAGTGTTAAGGCGTGAAACAATCGTGTTGTTGATATAATTATTTTATGTCTCGTAACTTGAAAAATCTTTTCTCTAACAAAATTTTAAATTAGAGGCCGTCGTGGCGCAGGGGCACAAGCGTGCCAACAACTGCAAGCGCGATAGGTTGTGAATACACTCAAAGTATTTAATATTTTCATATCCTTGCTCTCGTAAAGAGGCAAAGCACGGCGTTTAGTTCCGTCTCAACACGCAACACGGAAACGGAATATTCTCAACGGGAATGAAGTGTCTAACACTACGTTCCCATTAAGACACTTTCGTTCCCAACATAACGCAAAGCAATAAATAAAATGATTCACCTTAGTATCAGTAGTAGTTAAACCAATTAGACCAATTCTCCTATTTTTCCGTTCTATGATAACATGAGGTCTGTATAGTCCATTCAATACGGGTTCCTTGGTGGTATCCATGTTCGCCGCCAGCACTGGTGCTTTAAGAGCCCTTAGATATGGGGCCAAGCCCTGTGGGCCGTCGTCGAATTCATGGTTTCCAATTGCCTAAAATTAAATAATAAGATTAGTGAAATAACAAATAATGAAACTTGTTAGAACTTTTTCGTTAAAAAATAAAAGATACAAGGATTACAAGGTAGGCAGAGGGAATCTAGTGTTAAGACACTCCGTTCCCCACTTTCTGCCGAATTCTGGAGGCGTTGCGTGTTGAGCGGCAGAACTCAACACCGCGCTTGGCCTCGACACCAGAGCGAAGAAATGGAAATATAAACGTAAACAAATATTTCACTTCCTCGTGTGGGAATCGGACCCACAACCGTCACGTTACAGTCACACCCTCGTACCACTGCGCCATGACGGCCTCAAAATCATCAGATATTATTTTATAATAACTTTAGATAGGTCCATGTTAACTTACAAATACAATTTTTGGTCTTATTAAATATTTATTTATAATATAGCTCTATTACTATTTATTTAGAAAACGTATAAAAATTTGAACGTAGCGGGATTTGAACCTGCACCTAAATGCTTTCTTTCCCAAGTGTGGAATAACACTTTAAAAATGTTAAAAATATTTCATACATATATGTATATACGTATATAAGAAAACGATTTAACAATAAACTTTAAAGTCCTATCACACGTATCCGTCTGTAAAGTGCATAATAGCACTATCATTATGTTGTTTAGCCGTGAGAACGTGACAGGCGATTATCCTTAAAGGATTATTTTTTACATTGGCCTTCACGCATCTCCTACATATATTTATCAGCTTCACGCTTTATCCCGCACACAGCAGGGTAGATAGAGGGAACCTGATGTTAAGACACTCCGTTCCTTACCTTCCGCCAACTGTTTCAAGGCATTGGGTGTTGAGCGGCGAAAATCAACACCGGACTTTTGCCTTGGCGCTAGAGCGAAGAAATGAAAATATTAAAAAATAATAATAAATTCCCTCGTTTGGAGATCGAACCCAAGACCGTCGCGTTACAGTTACACATTTGAGCCTCTGCGCTACGACGGCTCCCGGTCACGGTCATACAGGCGTGTTACTGCGCTTAAACGTGACAGATTGTGGTTTTGATCCCCATTCAAAGAAAATAAAATATTTAATATTTCCATTTACGAGGCAAACAAACTCAACACGCAATTCCTCCAACATTCGTCGTCTGGGTTCCCAAGTTCTCTCTTTCTACTCTGCTTTAATAAATATTCAAAAAGAAAAATAAGATGTAAAGTATTTTCCACCACCATACATAGAGTTCTACTATTGTTTTACAAATTTTCACTTACGTGTGCGTCGTGCGGTAACAAATTCATGAACTCTTGTGTAACATTCCACTTAAGGAGGCTATACCAATATGTGCCTTGGAAGCTGTCGCCAGCATTCAAGAGTATGGAGTGCGGCTTTTCTTTCCTTAAATCCTCGATTTTTTTAAACAACCGAGGAAAACCACCAAGACAGGATCCGTTGTTGAATCTACATGTTGGCGATGCTACCGATGTTTCTTCGAACCTGTTTTTAATATAGTACAAATTATTAGTGTCATAATGGAACAAGAGTGTTTTAACACTAAATTCCCAGGTTCTCTCTGCCTATCCGATACTGCTGTGTATAGCTTGAAGCTATACCTAGCATCTACTGCAGCAGTAGTCACGGGGAAACTCCACGTCTCCACGCTATTGCAAAGTGTTCGATACGTCGGGTTTCTAAAAATGTAATAATCCTAAATATACGCGATTAATCCGGTTTAAATAGTTTAATTTAATATGTAGTTCGATGTCTCCAAGAAGTGACACAAAGTGACATGCGAGTGAAAAGACGCACAGGCGTTGCTGATGGTTACAGAATTAACGGTGTCTTAGAGGCATTGATGAGACCGTAAAATAACTGAATAGTTGCACGTTTGGATACACAATGCTATACTGACGACCGACGCTGATATAGTAGATGTCGCAGAAGAAGAATGAAAGACACATAAGATATACAATTTCAAAAAACACAAAAATCCTTGACATTGAATCCCTCATCACTAGCTGTGTAAAACGTCGTTGCCAAAAAACACAATAAGACTAAGCTGACTATCTTCAACAGTTAGCCAAATCAATATGCCGAGGCATATACTGGCTCAGCTGGGGTTTCAGACAGAATTGGTAACATCTTAAGAAAAGCCTCAACTAAAACTATATTTAAGTCTAACAAAGAATCCAATTCTTAAGATAGGT
>DWGR01000566.1:0-21298 GCA_018247715.1 Heliconius burneyi | reverse complement strand
ACCCGCGGCAGTGTTTCCAGGTCGATATGATATGGGTACCTTCAAAAAGCGCGTCTACCTCCACCTTAAAAGCCGGCAACGCACCTGTAACTCCTCTGGTGTTGCACGGGGTCGTGGGCGGCGGGGAACACTTACCCTCAGGTGACCCGAACGCTCGTTTGCCTTGTCCTTTTACCATAAAAAACATAAATAAAAAAAAGTATTTGTATGTGTCAAATATCGCCACATTTTCATTTTCAATGTTTTCTGAAATCTCTCAACAATACTATGTGGCGAACTGTTTTTGAGTGGTCTTACAACATCATTGATTAAGTCACAGTTACTGTTTAAGTTTCCCTGTTGTCTATAAAAATTGCATCGTTATCGTTCCAATTAATCTTACTTACATTTCTCAATTAGATATCAATTAACAGTGGTTGGTAAATTTGGTATGAATTGAAGCAGTTGAGATTTAGTGTAATAGTCATTACTTTTGTGTGGAGTATTCTCATTAATCGGTCTTTCGTGTGTTTTCAAAGGCTCTTCTTTAATGTCTACAGTTTTTTTTTGTTACATCTTCTTTTATATAATTTTCCGACTCACCAAAATTTACTAAGGCTATTGGTTTTCGATCTTTAGCAATAAAATACAAATATCTCTGAAGAGTTTTTTGATTAAGGGACCATTTCTCTCTGTCGTCTAATTTAGTTTTTAAAATTTTACTCATTTCTTAATCAAGTTGTGATAAATTGTTAACGGTACAGGGTTTTCTATTAGAGGCATAACAATTTTGTATCTTTATATGAACGCACCCTTAAACGTTTTTAATAAACTGTTAATGTCAAAACGTTACGTAAGGTCAACATTTTCATTATGGTAAAGTTCACGAACCAGCAACTTATTAGTACTTATAACTTAGCAATTACTACTGAAATTCTGAGTCGGTGGTCGCAACTTTAAGAGCGCTTACTCCAATTTTCGGCCGTAGCGCACTTCTGGTTCAAAGGCTTTGTTAATAAGCAAAATATGCATTATTGGTTAGAAACAAACCCACATGTGCTTCTTGAGACACCGTTGCATCCGCAAAAAAATACTATTTGGTGCGGTTTTCATGACGGAGGTGTGATTGGGCCGTATTTTCCGTGGATTAAAACGACCCTCATGTTACCGTCAATGGAGAGTGCTATTGTGCTATGTTAGAATTGTTTGTGGCCAGAATTGGATGGACTTGATATCAACGATTTGTGATTTCAACAAGACGGTGCCACTAGCCGTGGGGAGCTAAATTGATCTAAATTGTTATGTCCTTAATGGAAAACCCGATATTAGCATTATCTTTCTTAAGTTTCTCTATTATTTCAGGACCAATTAATATAATTTTCTTTGCTTTGTCCAATTTTATTCTAAATCAATAAATTTAATAGTGCTCTCAAAACCATACTAGTATCGTAGTATAATTGGTACGAAAGTGCCACCTATTTGTATTATAATATTTTTCCTAGCTTTGTTCATTGTCTTTGAAACGAGCTTTCTTAAAACATTATTTTACTAACTTTTCTTCTACTATCTAATTTATTTTTGTGTTCGTCTTGCAGCAGAATTTTCCCTTTCAAAACATTGTATATTCACTCACAAATACAATCGATTTCTTCTTTATTACAAGCGTTGAGTAAAACTTTTCTATATTTTAGTTTTAAGCAATGTAACTCTCTTAAAAACTCTTTATGTGTCTTTACTCTATGTGTCACTGTTTAATAATGATGGAGTTGTCTTTAGAGTTATTGTATTTATATCCCTTCTTAGGAATGTAACAAATGGTATATTCATCGGGAAATATATTAGTTTTCAATCGCTGAATATCATCTGTATTTTGTTTTAAATCTATCATTAATTATCCATGTGGTTTACTAGTAGCATATTTATACGCCGTTTTATACGCCGCTACTGGGAATAATTAGAATAATAAGACTAATTAGGCGGTTCAGGACCGTTAGGTCCCTTAGACGGTCTAGGGACCTAACGGTCCCTAACCGCTGGGCCCTACCGCACCGAGACGCGGCCGAGCCGTTGAGTAAGCTGGACTTTGCCGTCGACGGAATCGACGGCGGTGTGTGTGTAGTGTTTGCGTAGTGTATTTCCTACCTACGTACGGGGCGTTCGCGACGGACGCCGATAATATGTACAATTTATATTCTCCAATATATATGTTGTTATGTTTCCAGTATACACAGCCTGAAGTTGATTGTATAACTAACAGAATTATAAAGTAGGTACTTGCCGACGCCCGGCCCCCGACATCCCTCGGCAGCTTTGAACAAAATCTAAGTGAATTTATCAAACGTGACACTGTAATAAGCTTTCAGCGAATTTGCCTAACTTGTGACGCGAGAGACATTGTTAGATCGTTGTTGTAATTACTGAACTGCAACGCCTTCATTTACTTATGAATTACTTATATTTGATAAAATTATATTAACGATGTATATCGCATGGAGCAGGCAGAGGGAACCTGGGAACCTAATGTTACGACACTCCGTCTTTTAAAACTGCGTTATTGTACAGTTAAATCAGCTTCACGCTGAATCTCGCATACAGCAGGGTAGGCAGAGGGGAAATAGTGTTAAGACACTTCGTTCCCCACTTTCAACCGAATTATGGAGGCATTGCATCTTAACGAGCGGAACTCAACGCCGCGCTTTGCCTCAACACCAAAGAAAAAGAAATGGAAATATAAACTTAAATAAATATTTTATTTCCCCGAGTGGGGATCGAACCCACAACACGTCGCATCTACATTTTGAACGAAAATATATTTATTAGGTAATTTCTCTCACTCTTCTTCTTTGGAGAAGCTCGTAATTATCGACAGATGACAGCGATTGGACGAGGGAGATAGATTTATTACGTAATATCTCAGATGTAACGTTGACGATATAACTTAACACGTTTTGCGAAGTTATTGAGAAACGGTGTATTGCTATTTTCTTATTTTTTTGGAATACCTATAATATATTAAACAAAAACCTTATTTAGGTAGTTCTTTCAATATGAATTGGATATTAATACCGTTTTTTTATTACTTCTTTTTTGTTCGCATGCATTATATTTTGTTTACAGCTTTAATATTTATTATGTTTTTGTTGCTAGATACATTCTATTTAGTTGGTAAATAAAAAGGGCAAATATCCGTGTCAAAAAGAATAGTTGCCCTAGTTATTTTTGCGTATACCGCTCCAGGGGCAATTACAAATTCCACAATTACACATTCTTCAACAAGTAAAGAAAGATTTTTTGTTTTGGTGTTTTTCTTTCCTATTTAAAGCTTAATAATATTCAACCTTATATAAAGCTTGAATGCAGTATGATATCCGCACCTATTATTTATTATAATTTAATATTGTTCAAAAGAAAAAGCTATATATATATATATATATATATATATATATATATATATATATATATTGTAAGTAATATATATAGCTTTTTCTTTTGAACAATATTAAATTATATTATTTGAGTAGTTGTTATGATAAAATAACTTTAATAAATCGAAATCAATTTGAATTCTATATACGATGTTTTGGCTAGAGACTAAGAACTATTATCAGTTATATTTGCATAGTATTTATTTTAAAATATTCTGCCGATAAATCGTTTTTTTTTTTTCAAATCAAATATTTGCTGTATTACTAAAATATTCTAATAATAACAAGGGGTAAAAAATATATTAAGGCGACTCATTCGAAAAAAATCTGTTGTTAAAATTACTCTCAGAATAAATAAATAATATTTATATTTTATATTTGGTTTTGCGTCGACGCTCCTTTAAACACTTAGTCAACCGTTTTATACGGCACACTAGTTACATATGCCACAGCTTCCTTCCTGTTTATCTATGGTTTATTCTCTACACGACACTATTACGATAATATTTTATCGATGAGAATAACGTTATCTTGCAGGTATACGATGGCGGTTATCGGGAGGTATTTCAATAAAATGTTGTTAATATTGTGAGTAGATTATATTCTGACTTCAGTTTACACAGTTTTAAAACTTATCTATTTTTTTTATTACATTCACGCTGTACCACACTCATAGCAGTGAAGGCAGAGGGAACCTAGTGTTAAGACAGTTCCGTTTCCCACTTTTCGGCGAACTCTGAAAGCATTGCGTGTAGAGCGGCGGAACTCACGAGGAAATGAATATATAATAATATTTCATTTCCTCAAGTGGGAATTAACCTGTCGCGCTTACAGCGCACGCCTGTGAGCCTGCGCCACAACTGGCCTCTAGTGAGAGAACTTTATAATTCCACTATATAATATATGAATACATTTCTAATGACTATAGAATATTTATTTTAAGCATATTATTAAAATGTATATAGATAATTTAGTTAATATTATAGGCTAATGTACTAACTTTCATTTTTCTATATAGTAGGTAGGTACTCCTTATTCTTTTAGTATGGCTAATAATTTAAATAATAAGAAGCCAGCTTCCAATTTATACATTAAGGGATGCTTAATTCCATTTAGGGGTTAATTTTCTTGCCCACTGAAAATTAGCGAACGTTATCGGCGTGACTGGCACTTTTTGCCACGCGCGGCCTTACCGTGCCGCTTTTAATTTGTCACTTGGACAGTAGAAAAGTTCATTTTTTTCGTCCCGCTTTTTATGCTAAAATAATATGACATCTGTAACCCTCGTCCACCCCTTTTTATGATGATGTCACTTATTAAAGAATAATATACCGCGTGGTCTACATTCATGATTTAGTGCAAATGTTTGATTAAATCAACGTCCCTATTAAGTTAACCATATTGGTGCCTAAGTAATTTACAAGAAAATGCAGTATTAATTTTAAAAAATATTTTTCACAGTATTAATTTTATTTATTTAACTTTTTTTACTAGGTGTAGTATAGCAGAAATAGTAAAGTGGTGACGATTTATGCTGTAAGGCACATGATTATTATGTACGAGTATGTTGAGACTCATTTTACATGTATATGTTATGTGAATTAATAAAACGTTATTCTTTGGTTCTTTCACTAACTTCCTTTCCAAAATAATCATCAAAATTAATTCAAATAACCATGATTTTGAGAAAATGAACAAAATAATATTAAATATATCTTCTGTAAGAATTCTCCTATCATAGCTTATTCAAAGAGCTATGCTTATTCTAAGCGTTTTAAGTTAAAGTTTATTCTTTTTTACAAATATGATGTTTATTCAAACATAATAAATAGTAACAAAAAGCCTTTTATTTCTTGCTATTTTAAAATTTTAAAATTAAAAAGAAAAATGGGGAATATACAAAAGGTATGGTGTAATATACATGTTTACTATTGCGTTACTTAATATTTAATATTTTTCTCATCTCTTGATAGATTTATAGATTGCAAGAACCCCTCTCAACAGAAGATGAGGAGGCCTTCAGAGCATCCAGAGATGACCATTGTTCTCTGTCCTTTGCTAGTCGTATCCAGTGAGTATAGCTATTTTAGTAAGGTGATTTGCCCAGCGCGCATATGGTCTGCCCTTTTTTCTTTGGCCCGATGACAAAAATGTAATTATTTATTATTATAATAAATTAAGGTTTTCGAGAGAAAAAAACTTACTATTAGTTTTTCTAACGTCAAATACCCACAAAACGTTATACTTAAATAATGTTGTCATAACGAATAATATTTTATAAATATTGATATATTAAACAGATTTTATAGAAATTTTAGCAGAAGAAAATATTTACGTGAATTCAAAAAGCAAATGACCCAGAAATATGTACGGCGAACACAATTCTAACAGGATATTAAAGTATGTGGATTTTGTGAATTCTATGTAACGTTTACCTTGCGAACAATACGAGAAACCAATGATATAACCATCCAACTGTAAGTAAACAATAACATTAGGGTCTCCCGCAACAACATCGAGATTTCAGAAGTGGGCGGACGGCACTCATCGTTCACAGATCGTGCAAACACACGCACAGATTACAAACACACAAATACATGTAGTAGCTATATAAATAAATATAGAATCGAAATATTCGCGGGAGAATTTTCCTCCCAAAAGCCTTTATTTGCATTGGAGCGAAAATATTTAATCAGGCGTATAATCTTAGCGTTTTCCTGCGCCTTTGTGGTATGAATGTATACGTTTCCGTCAAGGCTGCGTGAATTTTATGTTGGGCTCGTGTGTGATAAATGGCCGCGCCCGTAATACAGTTCTCGGGTACTTTTTAATTATACGTTCCGAAGCAACACTGTGTTGTCTGTTGTGTTTATAAATTTCAATATCATTAGACTTTTCTTAGTCATTGCTATGTTGATGATAACGATGGCATTGTTATCTACACTTAGGAAAAATAATACTTTTTAGAAAAACGTGGTAACATGGTACTTAAAAGTGTATGTTACTTATGCAAAATGAGGCGTTAGTAAATTAATAGTTAAATAAGTAATGTATATTTAACAATTAATTCCCATTTTTTTACCAATTTAAAAATCAAACCTTTATACTTTAGTCATTAGTTGTGAGATATATTGGTGAATCGATTGCACGGATATGAAAGAATAACCTATAAAAAGTTTAACAGGCAGTATACGGAGTACCGTTCTAACGTTGATTTTATCGTTTTCTCGATTTTGTTTAAGCTGAGATGCGTTGTACGATTCACTTCCATCCTTTAGTTTCAAAACGGGAGTTTTCCGATTTTCCGCGTCATTACACTAATGTGACAAACGCCGGTTTTTGTTCAGAATGTCATTTTCATCCATTATGAGGTTTGCGAGATCAAATAATTTTACACAGCTTTTCAGTTTCTTGCACTTTTAAGTTAGTTAAATATACCCATTTATGTATGTGCGATAAGCTGAATGTAAAATAATTACGTATTTTCAATAATTTTCTAATATAAGGTTCCCAGGTTCCTTCTGCCTACCCCGCTATGTACAGGATGCAGAGTGAAATAGTGAAGTGAGTACAATTTGAATAAGTTGTAATAATATTTTTATACGAATATATATTTAATACAAATATTTTAAAATCGTTTCATGTTGTGTTATTTTGCGCCTTAGAAATACTTTAAGCTGCGTAATACAATGCAAGAAACTTTATTTCTCCAAATGAAAAGATAAAGGCTGTTTCTGTAGCTTCTCATTTACTAGGTAAGCATATCGTGTAACCTAGAGCTTTATTTAAGTGGGCTTTTAAAGTTTCAACTTATAATAAAGCTTCTTTTATGGGTAAAAGTGGATAACGCTGAGCGGGACATTAAGTAGTGGAGTAGGTGGATTAAAGAGTACATTTTATAGTGTCATTTGAATATATTTTTATTATTTTGGGCTGCACACTGTATATAGTAAGATAGGCAAAGAGAACCTAGTGCTAAGGCTCTCCATTTCCCATTTTCCGAATTTCTGAGGCATTGCATGTTGAGTGGCGGAGCTAAACGCCGCGCTTTGCCTTGTTACCGGGGAGAAGAAATGAAAATATTAATAAATAATAATTTATCCCCCGAGTGCGAACCCACAACTTTTGCGTTTACAGTAACACACTTGTGCACCACAACGGTTTCACATACTATAATTGTATTAAATATTATGATGGAATAATTTATTGTAAGCTAACGGCAGTTTTCACGATATGAATTAAGCATATTCATTGTATTTCCATTAAGTAGTTTAGAAATGTCGCTGCTAGGTAAAACAGAAAAACAGCAATCTTCACAATCTTATACTTGTGGTGTAGTGAATTAATATAATGTAGAATAGATAAGTAAGTGTTCGAAACATATTCGATTTCAATTCGAGTCAATTAAATATTTATATTTCCCTTTTCGTCGCTCTTGTGACGGCGCAATACGCAATGCCTAAAAAAATCGGCGGAAAGTGGGAAACGGAGTGACTTATCACTAGGTTTCCTCTGCCAACCCTATAATATAGGCTGAAGTTTAAAAAAACAAACACTTGTACCGTCACCATTATTCAAATAAATGAAGGCTTATAATCACAAGGGCAAAATAACGACAGTAACAACGGTTACAAAAATATAAATAAATAATAAATATGTAAAATTAACATAATATTATTGCAAAATGACCAACAGAAAACTTATTAAAGCGAACTAGCCTGTGAGAAAATAGAAAAAGAAATTTTACAAAGAGCACAGAAAATATACTTACATTTAATATATTACTTACTTAAATAAACTTAAAAAGAAAATATTTTAAAAACAAGAAAAAATATATTGTGGAATCTTTTCCGAGAGAAAATGTTATTCATATGCTACAGCTTAATTAGTTTTTTAAGTTTTGTACTCTCTATTGAAGCTTACTTTACCTGCATTTTTTAATAACCCTAACAAGTTGGTGGTCTTCATAATTTTAACATAACCTTGAATCTTTCATTTTATTACGCTGTCTGAAGCAGTAGCGCAGATTTGCATTTCACGATTTGAGTCGTGTAGTAGACATGAAAGCTTCCTCGAGGGAGTCAGCGCACTTGCTCTACCCTCCTCAGCCGCATCCGCTGCTCTTAAGAAAGTTATTTCAGCTGCTTTATAAATATTAGATCTAATAAGTCTTCTTTAAAATTTAACTTACTAGTATCCTTATCCAGCTTGATGGAACCGTTAATTTTTGGTTATATTTTTTTGTTTTTCAGCTTCACACTGTATACCGCACATAGCAGCCAAAGGGAACCTAGTGTTAAGACATTCAGTTCAGTTTCCGCCGAATTTTCGAGGCATTGTGTATTGAATAGCGGAGTTGAACGCTACTTAAAATATCTTCATTAAATTAATATTATTAACGCGCCACGACTGGCCTCAATAAAATAATAGAATCTTTTTATATTGATTCGAATATTATGAAAATCAATTTGTTATAAATAATATAATATTAAGTTTACGAAAAACTTTTTTTTTAATTAATAAAAATAATTATTTGTAAGAAAAATAATATTTCTCAAATCGAAGAAATATAATCACATACACCTAATAAGTGACTATCACGTACCTATGTCTGAACAGCAGTAGCCGAATGATAAATAAAAACAGACGATTCGGTAAATCACTACATGACTTGTGGGATTTATAAAGAGTGTTCACTCGCGAACTTTCCGTCCGAAGTCATCAAAATTCTCCCCTCGCGCGGACGATTGAATGTTATGTGCCGCGAGATGCTCCTTCTTCTGAATTATGCTTGTTTGCCGTACTTGCTCTGTGATATACTTATCATTAATATTATGAACGATTTATAGTGGCATTGAGTGAATTTATCGAAAAGAAATATTGAAATAAAAAGAATAAGTTCGTTCAAGCTTTTTCTCTCATAGTAAGAGGGAACCTTATGTGTGATGCTTACTCTGGTGAGACATTGCGTGTTGAGTGGCGTAACTAAGCGCTGCGTTCTGCGTATCTATCAAAGCATAGAAATAAAAACAATTTTAATTATAATGATTGCAGTCAATGTAATTCAGTTTATTAAATAAATAATCGTGTTTCAAGGTTCAAGTGGGTCGCTAGTATTATGATAAAATAAGCATGTGCACGTATGCCTCAAATAAAGGACTAAGAAGTTTTGAAAACATTAACAGAATTCAGTTGAATTACTGGTAAAGAAAAGAAAAGAAAAGGAACTTTAATTATACGGCCAACAAATTACTGCGGAGAAAGTTTTTTTTTACGAAATGCGTGCAATTGTCCTAGAAATAAAGTCTACGAGCTCCGATCGTACGCTTTAATGGTGTTTTAATGGGCCCCGTTCTGGAAAACAATGTACAACTTGTGGTATCAAGATCTTTTTTCATTTCCTTTTGCATATTACAAAAATAAATGCATAATTTGATTAGTTTAATCAAATTCAAATGTTGAAGGTCTACTTATATTAAAGCATAGAGTTCGAAGAGAACCAAAGTGTAGCTTAAAAAGTAGTTTAATGTCTTGATGTGGAATAGTTTGGTCCTGCGAGACATTGCCCGCTACTTTTATTTAACGCTATTTAAGTATATTTAGAAAAGAATGTTTGGAATGTTCATTTTTGTCAATCATTTGGTCTTATTTGATATTGTCCGCAAAAATTATCCCATTTAATATAGAAAAATTTTTAGTTAAAGTAGGTATCTATGTAAACATGCACGGAAAACTTCAAGTACTTTTTCTAATATTAAGGATATCCTTTAGTTATTTTTACTTCTTTTGTTTGTTTATTTCAATTATTCAGACATTTTTTTAAATAATAAGTCTTCACTTATTATTCTTTTTTAGCTTATTTTGATTATTTAGGTTAGCTAAGTCTATTGAAAACTGAAAATAATTTCATAAATATATTTAACAAATATTCGTATAGTTCAAGCGGGCGAAGCCGCGTCCGGGTCCGCTAGTATTTAATATTTTACTTCCTCACTTTGGTGATATGACATAGCGCGGCGTTGAGTTCTGCCATTCAATGCGCAATATCTCAAGAATTCGGCGATAAGGGGCATATGGAAGTGTTTTAATGGGTTGCGGATTTCCTTAAGACTGGGAAACCCAGGATCCTCCTGTCTACCCTTCTATGTAGGTAAGGTAAAAAAGAAGTTTCATTTTCTGTTATTTTAATACAATTCAGAAAAAGTAGAAAGTATTAGATGAAAACGGACACGAATGGAAGTGATATCATAGCACGCGATGCTAGGGCTTATCGATCATGGTTGTGTCGCAAGTAAAAGCTTAAAAATGACCTAAATAAACTTATTTTATTCTTTATCTAGCGCTCCTCGTCTCGTTTCTTGAAGTATATTCAAAGCGAAAAAGAAGGCTAGTATTCATTTTTAATAAGGCAGGTAAGTAGCGTTTTAGGCTTTCCTGTAAATGAAACAAGTCTATAGGATAACATCTGAACGAAGAAACTACATTAAATCCGTTCATTTCGGAGTCTTTCACGTGGCTGCACTTTCGCAGTGGAACTATTAGGGAAATATATTTATGGTACAATATTTGTAAATGTAAACGCGACAGGTTGTTGGTTCTATTCTCGCTCGTAGAAATGAATAATATAATATTTCATTTCTTCTGTCATTCAGCACGAAATGTCTTTACAATTCAATGGAAAGTACGGAGCGGAGGCTCCGTCTGCCTACCTTACATGCTTTATACAGCGTTAAGCTGAACATAGAATATTTAGAATTATCCCCATCATGTATTTTAAATGTAGGTAAAATTTAACCTAAAGTCGCTTAAATATTCAAGTATACCTACAGGACTAACATTGATATGTATAGTGGCAGGGGCACAATAATTACCCACATTACTGCGTCGACTTGACCGTGGAAATGGAAATGTCGGCGGGTCACGCTGCCCGGACAGGCGCCGTGTGTGCCTGTTATGTTCACTTTGATCATTTCTCCTAAGAGACATATTTTCTACATAAGCGTTTGAATATTTCCATAGGTTTACGTTAAGTAAATTTGTATTAAAGAAAAATAATTTAACTATAGCAATATGTATATGTATTTTAGTTCGTGTATGTTATTTTAATACTTTGTTTGTATAAACAACATATGTATTATTTATATTGAATATACCTACTGCATAAAAATTGTATTTTTTTAAGTAATCTACCTATTTCTTTCTTTTATTTTCATAAATAAGCGGTAAAATTTACAAACTTAAATATTTAACATACTGAAGAAATGTCATTGTATTAACTAAAGTAATTTTAGACCATTATGGCGCAGTGGGACACTGTCCAATTGTAAAGGTGATGTTGTGGTTTCCATCCATACACTCGGGAGGGTAACAATTTATAATTTATTTACATTGTTCCGCTCTCGTCTCACAGCTCTTTCTGTCTCCGTCTTAAAAATACGGTGAAAAATTGAGAATAGAGAAGATTTAATTTGCCTGCCGTGCAATGTGAGAAGTTGATGAAAAGTAATAATCATAATTTTGTTGGTAACAAAATAAACGACAATAAAGAATACATAATTTAATAAACCTTTGGATGGTTTTTGTATTAATAATGTTTTTTTTATTAAAGTACACATTTAGACTGACGTAATATTTAAATATTACTGCTTATGGCCAATAAAGTCGGGGTTATAAATCTCCAGAAGATCCAATCGAGGGCCAGTCGTGGCGCAGGGGCACAGAATATTCTGCAAAATAGTTTGGTTCTGGGTTCGATCCCCACACGAGGATAGGAAATATTTATTTAAATTTATATTTTCATTTCTTCGCGCTCTCTCTCTCTCTTTCTGTTGTCGAGGCAAAGCGCGGCGTTGAGTTACGCCACTTAAAATGCAATACCTCCAGAATTTGGTGGAAATTTGGGACACGGATTGTGTTAACACTAGGTTCCTTCTGCCTATCCTGCTGTGTAAGGGAAACAGCGTTAAACTGATTTGTAAAAATCTCTTTGGCATAAGAACGTTAGTTGTCGAAATAAAATTCTATATAATGGGATGAATTTGTATAAAAAAATAATTGCTTATATACATAACTTTTAAATTAAATTTTAAATATATACTACAATTTATACATGCTATATCCCCTTTGCAGGATACGCAATGGCAACATGGGAACCTAGAGTTGAGACACTGTTCTCCAGTAAGTCACTTCCGTTCCAAAATATTAAATTTCCTTGAGAGAGGATTGAATCTACTACATGTCGCGTTTACATTCACAAGCTATCAAGAGTACACTCTTGCGCCAGGACAGGCCTCGATACACATCTCGATACAACACAGTTAATTAACATAATCAATTAGGTAAGAACTCTTTTCGACATAAATGTCTATTTAATTTTATAGAGTAACTAACGACCCCTTTTGCTTTTTTATTTATTCTCAAAAAAATGAGTTTTTTGTAAGAGGATGCTTAAGTTAAGAGTTTGCATTTATTTTCTCTTGGATGTGAATGTTTGCTTTATATATAAATTTCGTTATGAGTAATTAATGACTTACATATATTTTCCTTGTTTCAGATTTACGCTCTATTCCACATATAGCAACGTTGGCAGAGGGAACATGAAAACCTAGTGCCATCATACTCCATTCTCATTAAGACACTTCCGTAGTTCCCCACTTTTCACCGAATTCTAGAGGCATTGTGTGTTGATTGGCGGCTTGAGCACCACCGCAAACACCGACTTATATAAAATATTTTTCTATTTTCCGTCTCTTAATCTCCTCAATGCAAATTAAAGCTATATGACATATCATATATATATATATATATATATATATATATATATATATATATATAAATAAAGGGTACAGAGTGTCTAAGCACTAAGTTCCATCTGCATACCCGAGATACAGCGAGAGGTACTGCGAGATATAGCGTAAAGCTGAAATAAATTAATAATAAATGAGGCTGAGGCTGTCGTGGCGCAGCGGCACAAGGGTATGACTATAAAGCGACGATTGAGGGTTCAACCCCCACTCGAGGAAGTGATATGTTAGTTTACGTTTATATTTACATTTTTTCGCTCTGGTGTTGAGGCAAAGCGCGACATTGCTTTTCTGCCACTCAACACGCAATGGTTCCAGAATGCGGCAAAAAATAGGGAATGGAGTGTCTAAACACTAGGTTCCATCTGCCTAACCTGCTATGTGTGGTATACAGCGTGAAGCTGATATAAGCTAAAACTATTAATATTAAAACCTGTCTATTTGTATTGCGTAACATTTTGAGAAATGTGCAATCAAAGGCAAGCTCATAGCGACTCACAGAATACAAGTCGAGTTATAATTTGCGCAACGCTAAGAGCACACAATTTACTTCTTGATTTACCAAATATAACTTTGTGGGTGAATAACTAAATTTACTGAATTTCATGTTTAAATTATGAACTTAAAATGTTGTGTTATTAGTCACTTTCATATGCGATAAAATAGTCAAGATATTTCTTATTTTCTCGTTTTTTAAACTAAAAATGAACAAAACAGTTTTTTTCAGCTTCAAGTTGTATTCCACATGTAGACAGGGTAGACAGATTGAGCCTAGTGTATGCATCTATTCTGTATATATGGAACTTCTTCATCATTCCATCAATCCCGGCTATTGCCAGGATCTTCCTTCCACTTCCATTCAGCCTACTGCACTTTGCACGGGCTTTAGAGTCCTCGGTGGTTAGACCATTGGCTCTCATGTCCTGCGTCACGACATCTAACCAGCGCTTTCTTGGGCGTCCGAGAAGTCTCACTCCAGGGACAGATATAGCAAGGCACGGCAAGGCAAGGCTTAGGCCGGCGCGTAACGTGGCCAAACCATCATAGCCGCCGCTGTTGGAGCTTATCCGCTACGTCACGAACACCAAGACTACCTCGAATGAACGTATTGTGTATGCGGTCACACCGCGTTCTGCCGCACATCCACTTCAGCATCTTCATTTCCGTGATGTGAAGCTCCTGAGTGTGCCAAGATAGTGCTGGTCAACATTCGCTGCCGTATAAAATAACCGGTCGGATGATGCTCTTTTATATCAGACCCTTGAGTTTGGGTGGTATCCTGTGATCGCAGACCACACCAGTCCAGATCTCCTGCATGTATAGAACTTTAAATATAATATATTTTGAATTTCTTTCTGTGAGATATTAATAAATTTTTCCTTTTATTTCTACCGTATGTTCTCATTTCTTGCCAATTTTCATATTTTGATTATGCGGCGAATTCATACAAAATACAGCTGTTTTGCTGCTGTATTTTTGCAAGTATAAACAGCGAACAGACGGATAGGCAGATAGATTGATAGATAAACAGATAGATGGATAGATATAGGTAGACAGGCGGACTACAAAGTGATCCTATGAGCGTTTTTTTTTAAATAACAATATATTAAACTAGTGGACGCGCGCAGCTTCGCCCGCTTGTTACCCTTAAGGGTGAATTATAATAAACTGTGAAACATGTGTACAATGCAATATTTTAAAGTTTGAATTTCAAATGTTATAAGAATCGGTGTCGATTCGAAAATTTTTACATACAAACTTTCAACCCCTTATTTGAACCCATAGGGAGTGAATTCTAAAAAACTATGAAATAAGTAACCAATGAAATATTAGTGGATGCCCAGATTACGAAACTAAACTTCTGTCCAAATTTCACGTTTCGACGCACAGCGGTTACGTCTGCGCGTGCATCTTACCTCAGTTAGTCAGGTATGTTACATGTCCTTTTATATATATAGATTGATGATATTCTAGGTTTGGAATTTGAATATTACTTATATAATTATGAATATTGTAATTGAGCTATGATAAAAAAAAACAATACAATTAATTGAGATAAGAAAAAGCGGAAGTGCTTAATCTGCGTAATAGCGAGGAAACCCGCTCACGAGCTTGTCATGATGGTGAAAACGGGCACACGTCTTTAAACCCTATTCTTTAACCCTAACCACGCCGATATTGTACTATCCGCCCATCTAGTGGAAGGCGAATCATCGTCCGCCAACTGTTCAATTTGAAATGTTGAAAAGGCGGCCCAGGTCTCAATCCATCACAATTCTATCTCATAGTCCCAAATTAGTTTTCCATATTGTCCATATCTTTTACGCATTATTCGGTGCTCATCTCGGGCACATTAGCCTCTTCATCTATATCTGATTACATGTAGTAATCAGATATAGATAAAGAGGCTAAAATGTCAAAATATCTTTATATTCTTTAATACAATTCTTTAATCAAAACAATTTTATATTCTTTAATAGGCATCTACGCATCAAATCATTGTCCCTATGCAAGCCTACCAATAGATCCCGTTCCTTAGAATCCTTGAGGAAAGATAATAACAAAAGTCAATCGATGAAAAATATAAAATAAAAAAGGAAATAACAAAATTATCATCAGGCTTAACTGTCATAAAATTTACAGCGACAGTAATGTAAATAAAAAAAGACTAAAAAGAATAGAAAGTCAATAACATTCATGAAAATCCTATGAAACTCGTATAGATTGATAATGGTAGGTGATGCCAAGGGAAGACTATGGGACACTCGTGATTGAAACTTAAAGTAAAATTAAATAAAAGTTATAGATATTATTATAATATATCAAAACATTAAAACAAGTACTATTAAAAAATAAGCATACAGAGATTTCCTTATTACCTTCACAAGTTTACAAGTTACGCTTTTACTTAAATAAAAACGAGTAATATTATATACGGGTACAAAGTTGATCCACCGGCAGAGGGCTGAATGCCTCCGAGCCGCGGATGTATTACGGGAAGCTTACAAGATGCGAAATATCTCACTCAGGCCGATGTTTAACATATAAATTGCTATCAATTTTTTAGATTTATATTCGCAAGGCTGTTCGACAGAGATAAGGTGGGGCGGCGCGTCGCTCTGCTTTTACTGCATACCCGTTGGGATCATATCAAAAGCGATTAAAGAGATTCTTCTTTTAATACTAAAAAAATTGAGTACGTTTTACGAATTCCATTTCATTTTCAGATGGAAAGCGAAATCGAATCATGCTTATTTCATGAAACTATCTACTTTATTATGTAGAGGTTGGTGTGGCTGTGACTTCGAGTTTTAAAATGGAGTTTACAGTTTATTTAAAGTATCAAATAGATTAGATGAAACAGAAATTCATTTTTTGTTAGAAGTATAAACGTAATTTTGGTGCATTTAATAATTTTCATGTAATTATGAAATTTTTATCTGTTTCCACATTCGCCGTGGGAAAACTTAAATTTCATGGTTGGGTTGACCCATATACAAATATAAAAAAATAATTATACCTCGTTCTGCTTATTTCGATTTGCACTCAATAAATAATTCTTTAAGATTTTTATTTAGGATTTCTTATGGTTATACAGTAAATGCATAAAGATAAGTTGCTTAGTAACCAATAGTAGATGTTGAGATATATTCTCGTTATGCGGTGGAATAACCTTATTAAGTTTTCGCGTTATAACTAATTACGCGTTATAGGAACTAACATAACGGCAATAAATGAGATGAATGGCTTGCAACGGCCATATATTCATCACGGTAAGCGCATCATCAATCTTTTTCTTATTTACTGTACTGCTGGCGTTACCTCGACTTGCTATCTGATATCTTTTCGAAATTACATTAGTTGATGTTTTATTTTTCTTTCAATTTCTTTTATAAAACTGTTTTTTATTATTATTTTAAAAAAATAGTTATTTTCGTTTCGTTTCGAAAATTAAATAAGATGAAATAATATAAGTATATCAACAGCATGATAATTGATAGTGGTATATCATGTAGCGACATATTTGCGTATCCCTAGTGATAACTTCTTCACAATATGTGTAATAGAATATTTAATATTTTAATGACAGCGCTATTTCTCCGCTGTCTTCTCTGTTGCAACAGAGCGGACAACAAACATTTCCCGTGTAGAAAGAGAACCTACAACTATGGGTTTTATAATCAGACTTTTCTAACTAGTGCTACTATGACATATTAATATGTTACGCGTATATTGAAAGAATTAATTTTTAATATAATGTGGCTTGTGAAATTTAATAGAAGCATTCGTATTTAAAAATTTCGTTTACAAAATTTTTTTTTTTTTTAACTTATTCTTAAATATAACTAGTAAATAAACAACAGTAATCGTAACACGTTTATTACATATAACCAGCCAATGCTATATATGTTATATTGCTTATTATATTTAAAAGTATATATTTATCATCTTTTTATCTTTACACTGGTATTCCACACATAGAAGGGTAAAAAGAGAGAACCTCCTGGGAACGTAGTGTTAAAACAGTCCGCTCCCATTAAATTTCGGTCCTCCATTTCCGCCGAATTTAGGAGACATTTTCTCGAGTGAGAATGGAATCCACAACCTGTCACCTTTACAGTCGCACGCTTGTGCCCCAGCACCGTACGTTGTACCTTATTTGGTATTCATATATAAAAATAAAAAAGCTGCATAAACTCCTTTTAGTGGCTTAATATATTCGCTGAGCGTCGTTTCACGGTGACCGAAGGATAAAATAAAGTATATTGCATACATTTACTAAGATCTTATTTGCTTGTGACTCGCTTTATTGTACATTTATGAAGTTTGGACCTTTTTAATTTTTTACGCTGTCTGTTATCTGTGAACTTTAAAGTCTTATAGTAAGTATTTTATGTAAAGATTTTTAATTAATTCTCTGAAAAGAACAAACTACGTCTTCTATGAAAAAAATAACTACTTATAAGTTAAAATTTTATAAAGTTAAAATTTTGAATTTTCGAGGTATAAGTTTCCCCATGCATGTTTGTAAGTTCTATTATATCGCTCGTTTTAAGCTTCTTTAGTAAAGGCAAATGTTCTGTCCAGATAACGGAAAACCAACAAACTGAAATCCAGAGACTTTGTATTGTTTTTAATACAAGTCCATCATGAGGGCCCAACCAGGAGCTAATTTTAAAACTTAATAAGACTTTTCTGTAGACTTTTTAAATAGAAATTCTTTCATAAACTCTGTTGAATGTTCCTTGGCGTTGTTACTGATGGAATAACTGCGTGACGTATTATTACCATCACTGTATCATGGCGACGTGAGTATTGAAAGTTATATATGAGTACCCTACACCCTACCAACAAGCGCTTATCTCCTATTCCTAACCTCCCAATAGATTTAATAAGATATTTCAATGACTTTTCCCATTTTTTCAAATAACTTTGATCTGAGATTGTCTAATATTATTAAAATTAAATAATATAAGAAATCATCTAACTTTAAAACTACAGTTACATAACCTCAAAAAAATAATTTCTTTATAAGCAGCATATTTTTTCCGTAATTGTCGAAAATTATGATAAAATCATGTTATTTAAGAAATAATATAAAGCTTGATAAGTATTTGACGGTATTTCGATTTCATATATTTCACAGAATCTGATAAGACTTTCCTGTTATATACGTATAATAAGATGAGGGTAATAATACTAATATGTATGGTATACTAGAACTCTAATCAAGATTATTGGAAAATAGAAAGACGGCGTTCAAATTCGGTTAAAGTGCGGCATCAACATCAGTAAGATTGCCACGTACTGTACATTAATATTGCAAACTGGTTTTGGTTAAACTTCGATATACTGCTACCGAGCAGAGTTGGCCACAAATCATATATAGTTTATATCTTTGCCGGAGTTTAATCTGCATGATTTGAATAACTGGGCGCCTTTGTTCTGTACCAAAATCCGAATTATGACAGTTCTGCGCTTTGATCAATTACACGTTTTCAACAAAAAAAACGAAAATTATATTCATTATGCTTAACCTTTATAAAACTCCATTGCTATTGAAGTTCGCCTAAAAGCTTTGACCTGGAAATTTTATTAAGAATCTTGTGAATTTTTTTGTCATTGATTACAGCTGCTATTTCGTGATTGCGTCGCATTTTAGGCCACCGTCATGTTTTTCTAAACCTTGAAATTAGTAACGATACTAAGGATATATGAATATTCCGACTTTTAGTGATATTCTAGGAATGATTTTGATAACCATGCTGTATGTTAATGTAAGGCATTAGAAAAATAAAAAAATAAACAAAAAACGCTTATAACGTATATGTTATATTATATTTAAATCCTTTCTAATCCTTGGCTAATAAAAATAAGAATATACGAGTATAATAGTTTACCTACACTCAACAAGCAGTGCCCTGGTCGATAGCGTACCGCAGGCTGTGTATCTCAGCTTCTTCCTTACTATATTAAATATTTTGGGTCTTCCATTCCTAATTTACGATGTTAGAATTTAAAAGGCTAAAAGTTAAAACGGTTTCAGAGCAATTAAACTCCAATAGATTGCGAAGTTAAACAAATCTGCGATGTCCTCCTTGTCACAACGTCAATAATTGCCAGTATAAATGTTTACCAAATCTGCTATCGAATGCTTATTCAGCTTTCATTCGAAAATTAGGCCGACGTTACCAGACGACCTCTCGAGAGTTTTGCAAATAAATACAACGGCCCTAGTGCAAATACTACCCGTGATTGCAGGAATTTATACCGTACACATCACCTTTTACTGTCTACATTTACATTCGTCGCGATGAATATTTCAGTTTGAACTTCAAATTGAACTTTGAACGATTATATAGGTTGGTAGCTTTACAGATCGACTCGCCTTTCAATTACTATGTCAATGTGGTGTCGGTGTGTAAAATGGAATTAATTAATTACAAACTACTGAAACGTGCTACTTGGTGTGATTTAAATACTGATCAAAAACAAATGCGTATTGCTATAATTTATGTGTTGTGGTTGAATTGTAATGGCTAGTGGGGACTATAGGTTGAATACTTAATTTAGAGAAAATGTAAAGTTGTTTCCTTAAAAAAGACATTTTATCTACTATATTGAATATTTTTGATACACTTCTTCACTAAGGTGATGTTTTTTCTTTGCGAAAAAATTTAATACTGCTAATGTCTCCTGTACCATGCATATGTTAGTAGTTTACGGTCAGTTCGTTGCATACCCCATATACATAACGCATATGCGTGTGAGGACAGCATTACTCTTAATACATTCCCACATGACAGTAAATCAATAAGTAGGTTGACGTAACAGATACATTTATGTGAAATATATTTGTATACATAAACATTGGCTATAATTTATATAACGAAAATTGATTATTATTTTATTGTTAAGAATTTGACCATAATATATGACAATGACGTTAAGCGGGCGAAGCCTTTTGAGTCGCATACAATATAAACAGTGAACAAAAATAATATTTAAATATATGTGTTCCACTTCACAGTTCACTCAATATACAGATTAAAGACGTCATTACAAGGATACAACAGCTAGTGAGACAAAACAAGGGACCCCGAGGAAATAATTACAGAAACTAGTTCATTCGCGTTTACGATGAATGCTCCGTAGTTCAGCAACGATTTACAACGTTCTACCAACTTCGTTCTACAACATTTGATTTATGTAGACTAATTCCATTTGTTAGTCCTTTGTCCATCGCTCTGATTGGGTTTCAGATTAACAAAAATATATATTGGGTTGGGTTTATTTGACTAAGGAGCTACTAGTGGCATAGTTGATATTAAAAAATACACAAAAAATACTATTAAATAAGCTTAAAATATCGAACATGCTACCTTATAGTATTCACCTATATTAAAGTATTTAAAAAAAAGTTTGGTAACTATAGAATTTCACATTTTTTAAAATAAAAAAATATATATATTAGCTTCACGCTGTATCCCAAACAGCAGGGTAGGTAGAGGGAACATAGTGTTAACACACTCCTCCATTTATTTATTTTTATTAAAACATGATTTTTAAAACTAGATAATTAACGAAGTC
>DWGR01000565.1:0-21299 GCA_018247715.1 Heliconius burneyi | reverse complement strand
CTGTCTATGTGTATCTGACGAACCGTCATAGACAGTTTAACCAATGATGTATTTCCGTTGTCGGTGTGACAAAAAACCTTAAAAAGCCGAAGAAAAGTAATATTTAAAGGGACTGAAATACAATAAACATGTTTGCTGTTTTGTAGATAATGGTACATATTTTATTTATGAAGAACAGTTGTATAATCAAAATCAAGGCATAGTAAGACGCTACTAAATGCCAAAATAAGTTTGCTTTCGTGGATTTCATTTGTGATATTCTCATTTAATTTCCCCACTCTAGTAACGAGGTAAATCGCGGCGTTGAGTACCACCATTCAACACGCAATTCTCCAAGATTTCGGCGAACAGTGGGGAACAGAAGTGTCTTGATGAGAACTAAGTGTGTTAACATTCGATTCCCAGGTTCCTACTGCCTACCCTGCTATGTGCGGGAACCTAAAAATATGTTTATATACCCTTATAAAAATAGCTTTAATATACTATCAATACGTATTCCAAACTTTGTACATATTGTTAACAGAGCGCAAAGAATTCGTCTGCAAATTGAATATGATTGCAAATCATGATACTATTCACTACAGGAACGTGTCTATTTAGTATTGATTTCTATACGCGATGTTTTTCAGGTGGGTTTACTTACTTAGAAATACCAATGTATATATTATTTTCTTTATTTCACCTTTACTATCTTGAATAATAATATTAATTAAATTAAAAATTAAATCAAAACTTCACGCTGTACCCCGCACACAGCAGGGAACGTAGGGTAACTCTCTGTTTTATATTTTGCCTAATTCTGGAGCCATTGCGTGTTGCGTGGCAGAACTTAACGCCGCGCTTTGCTTCGACATCAGAACGAAGAAATGGAAATATGAATTTAAATAAATATAATATCTCCTCAAGTGAGGATCGAATCAACAACCAGTCAGTTTTACAGTCACACTTTGTACCTCTGCGCCACGACTGGCCTAATATAAATTACTTATAAAGTAAATAGAGAGTCAATTGATGCCGGGGCTTAGATTTGAGAAATAAACTTAAAGATGACACCATCATGATGCAAGTGTAAAAGCGTGCAACTGTTAAGTTACACGCTTTTACCCTTTACAGTTTACAACCATTGGTAGTGCAATTGATTCCTACTCGGGGGAATGATATATTTAATATGATCATTTCCTCGCTAAAAGAAGTGAAATATTTATTTACGTTTCTATTTTCATTTTCTTCGCTCTGGTGTCGAGCCAAAGCGCGGCGTTGAGTTCTGCCACTCAACACGCAATGCCTCCACAATTCGGCAGAAAGTGGGGAACGGAGTGTTTTAACACTAGGTTCCCTCTGTCTACACTGCTATGCGCGGGATACAGTGTGAAGCTAAAAAAATCCTCGCTATGGTAACTAGATAAATTAGGTCTTGAGTTTAATCAGAAATCAATGGAAAGTGGGGAACAGAGTGGTTCCCAGGTTCCCTCTGCCTCCAGCGTGGGGATAAAAATAACTTAAGGAGTATGTTTAAATTTGAAGTCCATCGTGGCACAATTGGACAGCATATGATTGTAAATGCAATGATTGATGGTTGGATATTACACACTGAATAAATTTAGCATAGTCTTAACATATGTTTAATAAAAATAGAATTAAAATATTCATTTTAAAAATCTTTAAAAACAAGATCTCTAGATGCTATTTTTCCATTCTTATCCATATTAGGCGGGTTGTGTAAAAACTTGTAATTCGCAGCTTTGTTACCGGCCAGTTTGTCAAAATTTTATTCAAAATGACCGCAGTACAATAATATTGATTATATTTAATTTCCTTGTCATGACAAGTGAAATCGTAATCTAAATTTTAGTTCAATCGGGCTCTGGGAAGTTGGTCAAGTAGATTTTGCAAGATTTCATCTACACTAATCCACATACTCATTACTAATACGGCAAGTCAAATAAAAGCTTGTAACTGTTAGCATTATTTAAAAAATTACAACTTAGTTCATGTTTTTTTTATTAACATTATCATTATAAAGGTGTAGCGTAAGCGGTCCTAAAATATTTTACGATATTCTTCTATAGTCGCCCCCATATTTAATAGTCTAAGCCAGCCGTAATGGGCGTACCTGGGACCGACCTAGGCTTTATTATGATATGACGTTAGATCTTTAATGATTGTGATTAATATAATTAATTAGGGTCCGTACAGAAAGGTTAATGGAAAGTAGGTATTATAATTTTTTGTGCTCCATGCATTGAAGTTATCGTAATTTTAAATGTATGTTTACATATAATTTTTTAGTCTCACATTTCATCCCTCAGAACACTAATTTATCTTTGTTTTATATATGATGAATACAAAAACTTAACAAAAATCTAATATACCAAATCTTAAACAACCACCGCTGTATCCCGCACATAGCAGGGTAGACAGAGAGAGCCTGGAAACCAAGTGTTAAGACACTCCGTTCTTTTTTTCCGCTAATTTCGCCATGACAATCTCCAGTATTCTTGATATTGTATTTTCGAAGGTCAACCGAGATCTCCCCCTACCTCTATTACCGCGCACTTTCCATCACAGATATTTTATTGAGCTTTTAGTTTTATTTAGTTGAGTTGAGCACTTTCTTCTTCTTTCTCACCGTGAAATCTTCACTAGTAGGAACTATAACCATGGCAGGAGCCATTCTGTATATTTCTTCATTGCGGATTTGATCAGCTAAGCTGACTCCGGATATCCTACGAAGAGATTGCATCTCCAAGGCATTCATCTTTCTATCATTCTCCTTTTGTAATATTCACATTTCGCTGCCAATAACAGCGTCGGTCCCAAAACTGCATTGTGTATGGCTAAACACGCAGCTGTGCTGACGTTTCACCGTCTCATCAATGCAGCTAAGGCTCCCCGTTAACCTTGTTACCGGCAGCAATACGCCTTTTCACATCCATCTCGTATCTTCCATCTATACTGAAAATATTTCCCAAGTATACTACTTCATTCACTTGTTATAATATCTGGTGAATGATAAGGTATTAGAACAAGTGAATGAAAATACAAGTAACATTTTTACAGAAACCTTTCTTACCTTATTTTTTTTTAAACTCAATTCAAATAGGTATCAGAGTAAAACTTTGGCAAAAGGTTAAGGGAAGAAGCGTCCAAAAATATTTAAGTAAGCACAAAGATTCGAAATAAAGACTTTATTTACTTTATTTGAGTTCAAAATTCTATCTACAAGTTAGGTAGAAAGAGTTTGTTTAAGTACTTTGGGCTTACGAATTTCGCAGCACTTTTTATATACTTCCAACCTCCACCAAGTTGCTAATAAAGAAACTTCTATTGTAAACTTAAGAAGCCTTAAATTGTAGATCAAAAATATATTATTATTATAATATTTATGTTACAATTCTTGGGTTCAAAATATGCCGGTCCTTTGGAATGCTTGCGTGGTGACACAGGTCAAACAAATTCAAAATCAATTTTTTATTCAATTAAACTTTTGCAAGCACTTTTGGATCTACACGTAGGGCATTCTAAAATACAATTATAATGTACTTTGATGCATGAGCTGGGATCTATCTCTGAGTAACCTGGCTATAGCCACCGGATAATGTGCAAGAGCGAAAATATAACAAACTAAAATGGGACTATGTATTGGATTTTGGATGGACTGTAGATACTTTTTTTAGAAACGTATAAAACTTTTGAACGTAGCGGGATTTGAACCCGTGCCTCTTGGAAAAGCGCTCTTACCATATGGCTTATAGGTCAGAGCGCTTGGATGGTTTCCAAGAGGCACGGGTTGAAATCCTACTACGTTCAGAATTTTATTACGTTTCTAAAAAAGTTTTTTCTTTCCTAAGTGTGGAATAACACATTAAAATATAAAAAAAATATTGAACTGTGGATGTTATTTTTTTTAATAATAATACCGTGAGTGCATCTTTGGCGTGGTCGTCTAAGAATGTTGAGAGGTGAGCACCGGTCTCACCATCACGAGGAGCTCCTGAGCGGGTTACTCCGCTATTACGTAGATTGAGCACTTCCGACCCTTCTGAGCATATAGCTCTTGTGCCCCACTTCGCCGGTCAAGCAAGGCAATCCAGAGGCGCTGGATGGATTACGATTCCGAAGGACTCTGGTCCTGGGGGCTGCCACTCGCCAGTTCGCCACAAGCTGCCCTGCGGGCTAATAATTATTGTTATAGATAATAATTTTTGATATCACAGAGGTGCATATGGAAATTCTCTTGTAGGTATAATACTAAAGCTGAAGGTTTTGTTTAATGGAACACAGTTATCACAGAATGCTTGAACTTGCATGAATTCTTTATGCATAGGATAGTCCATTTATCGAGGTGCCTACATCGATAACTGGACTATCAATAGGCTATATTGTATCACGTTAATTATTTTGTCATAATACACTGTACTGGTTCGGTCAGAATTTTGTCAGTAAATATCTTTTTCTATTGGACTTAAAATATTCTCAAGCAATTTGTGTATCTTTGTATTAGTCAACTCAGAGTCCCTAGTTTGAATTACAAGCGTTAATAAGTAAATTAAATCTGTCTTTCCAGAAGTGGCGAGAGGTATTTACATAATTTGCAAGTACTAAGTGCTTGAATTTACTCTGCGAACGCTATTCTGTCCCTGATTTGGTTAATCAACTAGCTACTTGCTTTCCTTTTTTTCTATGTAATCAATAACATTTTATTTTTTCCATTTCTTTAGCCATTTTTGTTAATTTGTTAAAAATAAAAAGGAAATAATTAGCTTTTTTAGCTTAACGCTGTGTCACGCACATAGCAAAGTAAGCAGAAGGAACCTGGGAACATAGTATTAAGACACTCCGTTCCCATAAAAACACTTCCATTCCTCACTTTCCACCGAATTTTAGACACATTGTGTGTTGAATACCGGAACTCGACGCCGTGCTAATAATAAGCTTGCAATGAATAAATCTGTAAGCGTGTTAGAAAAATAATACAGCATACAAAACCTAACATAGGTGTAACAAATACTTAAAGATTATAACTAATATTATTTCGCCTAAGCGTGAATTGAAACAAGAAACAAAATACGACGATAAAAAGATAAAATAAAGAAATATCTAATTACTTTATAATCTACATTTGGTAATCAATACGAGTACTAACTAGGTCACGGTAATCTTTAACCTTCTTTCTCTAGGAAGAAGAGTAAAACAAAATATTCAATAAATATAAATAGCCCCTCTTAGTCAATTATTCTCTACAAGTTCAAATTTTACCAAAAATGGCCAAAGCTGTTATTAGAGTGAGGGAACCAGAGGTAGGTACAATACTGTCAGAATTGTTAAGAATAATCTAAAAAAATGGCTATAGGTAAAAATGTTTTTTGCTTGATTTGTTATTTGAAACTATTAATGAAATTTGACTATATTTGAACTTTGAACCATCGTGTTTAATATTACATTTTCACTGCGTTGTAACGGACATAAATAATTTAATCATTGACTTAAATATTATTTAATGCTACAGAGCGTGACTCAGTTGATTCTCTTAAATTAATTAACAGCTTCTCCTTGGCGTGGCTTGTTGTTGGAATAATGTAATTGATAATATTTAATTGTTTACTGTTTATATGAAAGCCTTTGGCCTTTGTCATTAATTTGAGATTTGGGTCTTTATTTGAATATTTACGAAGTAATTTAGAATAGAATAGAATAGAAGTAGTACAGTAGTTTAATTATTATATATGATACTCCTAAAATATAAGCCAAGAACGGAAAGATTTCTCACTAATCTCATTTCTTTTTTAATGGTTTGAACATAAGCTTTAGTACCTTTGTCTAATTTAAGTAAAAAATCCACCATTTAATTCGTTTTTAATATTAAAAATTCCATATATTAAAAAAAGGGAGTACATCTTTCAAAATTGACCTAGAAATTTAAAAAACCACAAAGTGAATATAAAATTTTAAAGGTTCAAGATAAAAAGGAGTATCTCGTCGAGTCTTATATATTCTACGGAATGGAAGTAGTTAGCTATAAGTTATTCGCGTCTCGTTGTGACCTTTTTACTATGCTGCGAAAGTGAAGTCGGTCGCGTTAATACTTCACACTGTTTTATAGAAGTATAAAAATAGTTTTTTTTTATTTCTGTATAAACATTTTATATTTATTTTACAAAGGCTTTTCCCTTATTTTTACCTGTGTTATTTATCTTCCTACGAAGTCACCTCTCAGATGGCTTTGCAGATTTGATTTAAGGATTTCTCTTCTTTTTTTATTTTTTATATAACCTCGTGTTAATATAATCTGTTTTATAATTTGCATGGATTTCCGGGGTATTTAGATATATTATAAAAACATCAGCTTCACGCTGTATCCCGCACATAGTAGGCTAGGCTGAGTGAATCTAGTGTTAAGGCACTCCGTTCCCCACTTTCTGCCGAATTCTGGACGCATTGCGTGTTGAGTGGCAGAAATCAATGCCTCACTTTACCTCGACACCAGACCGAAGATATTTAAATTTAAATATAAATTAAAATAAATATTTCATGTCTTCGAGTGGGGAGCGAACCCACAACCGTCGCGTTACAGTCACACCCTTGTGCCACTGCTCCTCAATAAATATATTATACTTTAGTATATTAAACTTTCTAAGATTGGATAAATTAAAATGCTTATTACCATAATATATGAGATATTAGAGCGAGATGATGTACCTACATACGCAATTAGGCATAAATACGTAATTAATATTTCTTAATTCCTCAGTATAAAGATAATATTTTAAATAATTAAATAAGGATTTCCTATATTTTAGAACAAATTACTGTGCAACGCAAAATATTTTTTGTTGTCCCTTATCAGTGAAGTTCAGAGGCGGTTAGATTCAGCGATGAAAAGGGCTTATATTTCTTATCTAGCCGACCGTCTGGGCAGTGAACAAAGTAGCTTACCAAGCTCACCTTATGGAAAACGTTTTTTTCATCTTCACGTATTTCAACAACAAAATATATACTTTATTGTATTATTAACTAACATCTACTTTTATTTTGTTTAACTGTACTGTGAAATAAATATATTTTTAACCGTTAACTAATTGGTGGGTTCGATTGTCATTAGGAAGGCATTACATATCTTCGCTCTGGTAAGAAGACAAAATGCGTATTTTTGTTCCGCCACTCAACACACGTTTTCTTAACTTGGGACATTCAATAGCGCTTTAATTTGTACATGCCGTTGTGACTTTGTTGGGGCATTTACAGGTTCAATATTATGTTTGTGGATTTAATTTTAATAAATTATTATAATTGAAACAATTAGGAAATGAAATTAAATGTAAGACACTTCGTTCTCCACTTTCCGCCGAATTCTGGAGGCATTGCGTGTTGAGTGTCGGAACTCAACGCCGCGCTTTGCCTCGAAGCCACAGCGAAGAAATGAAAATAATGTAATTTAATTTTCGTAACATAAATAAAGCAAAAAGCGCGAAAAGATTGTCAAAATAAAATAAAAAATAAAGAACACTTTCTATATGACCTTCTTGGTGTCGACTCTTCTCTAAAAACTTTTATAAAAATAATTTTGTCGAATGATTGATTTGATCGCATATGACGTAGCTTAATGTAATGTCCTACTTGGGCAGTTGGGATTTCCTCCCCTTGCCACCCAACAGATTACCAAAAAAGAAAGATAACACACGATATACATTTGAGGTTTTTTAAAGCTTCACGTTATAAATAAGACGGTTGTGGGTTCGATCGCCTATCGACGAACTATTTTCATTTGCCGGTTGTGGTAACGTGGCATTGATTTTCGCTACTCAACACGCAATGCCTCAAGAATGCGGTGAAAAGTGGTGAAATTAGAGAGAAAGACAAAGAGTGGTCAAATAAAAAAACGTAGAGCTGAACCTAACGACATGAATATTATTACAAATAATTTATAAAAAATGTATTTTAATGACATCTATGCTACGTGCTCGTATGTACATACGCTACATATGTACATACATCAGATTCTTTTCGTAGTTATTTATGGTAACAAGTTAACAAGAAATAAAATAAAAAAATCATAAAAGTGACATTGATATTCTCAAAAAATACTGCTCTACTACAATAATAAAAAATATAAGTAATAGTCAATAGATATTAGTTATTTAATAAAAGGATCCTTTATAAATTTTTCAGACTTATGAGCGTACAAACGAAGCGATAAAGAACGTACGTGCCCATATAAAATGAATATGGCGAAAATTATTTTATCATAACTATAGTTTTGTTTGCCGCAAGCTTCAACTTTTAATGAAAAAGATATGAAATTTCGGAAAATATAACATCTATTTTTCTTATATTTTTTAGTATAATTTTCACAATGAAGATATATTAAATTACAATTATTATTTTTTATAAGTGTTTTTTTTCAACCTCACGCTTAGTAGAGTAGACCGAGAAAACTTAGTGTCCCAACACTCAGTTATCTAAATTCCACCCGAATTCAAGACATCGCTTGTAAAGAAGCGGAGACTCACCGCCGCTTTAGCTTTCCAGTATAGAAAAACGGAAATAATTTATTCTTCTAAGAGAGAATCGAACCATTGCCCTTACAGTAAGATTCTCCAAAAAAAAATGTAATTTAGATATTATTCGCCCTATTATTAATAAAATTTCAAGGAAGGAAGGAAGGAGCAACGAAATTTTTCAAGGAAGTCCAAATATTTTTTTCATTAATATTGTACATCTTACTTAATATACGTCTTGGAATGTAAATGTTTGTATTAAGACAAACCAACTTGGCAACGAATAAAATTACTATGATATGATCTGCATGAGAATATTCTGAGGGCAATCCTTGGAAACTCCCATTATTTTTTACTATCGTCATATAATTAAGCGCGGTTTCTTGTTATCTATAATGAAAGAAATCTCAGTTTGGTACTGTACAAGTGGTGTAATCCAAAATTTAAATAAAAATCGTGTATAATAGAGGCCATCGTGGCGCAGGGTCATAAGCATGTTTACGCAACGATTGTGGGTTTGATTCGCATTTGAGGGAATAAAATAATTAATATATTCATTTACTCGCCCTGGTAACGAAGCAAAGCGCAGCGATGAATTTCGTCACTTAACATGCAATGCTTGATAAATTCAACAGAAAGTGGGGAACGGATATGTCTTAATTGGAAACAGAATGTCTGAACGCTTGGTCCCCAGGTTCCCTCAGGCATACTTTAGAGTGAAGTTAAAAAAAGTATGGTTATCAACTTCAACCTGTATCCCGCACACAGCAGGGTAGGCAGAGGGAACCTCGTGTTAAGACACTTCGTTCCCCACTTTCCGCCGAATTTTGGAGGCATTGCGTGTTGAATGTTGAACACCGTGCTTTGCCTCGACACCAGAGAAATGACGAAGAAATGAAAATAATGTATTTTAATTTTCAAAACATAAAAAAAGCAAAGAGTGTTTAAACGCGATAATACTGTCAAAATAAAAAAAATAAAGAACACTTTCTATATAACCTTTTTGGTGTCGACTCTTCTTTAAAAACTTCTTTAAGACTACTTTGTTGAATGATTGATTTGATCGGATATGACGTAGCTTAATGTAATGTCATACTTGAGCAGCTGGGATTTCTTCCCCTTGCCTCCCAACATATTACCAAAAAAGGATATCTTCCTTAATATAACACACAATATACATTTGAAGTACCTTTTTTTAGCTTTAAGTTGCAATTAGAAGAGTAGACAAAGAAATCTGGGAAGTTAGTGTTGAGACACTTCGTTTCCATTAAGACACTCAAACCATTGCGTATTGAGTGGAAAATGTGATAGATGTAGGTTCGATTTCTCCTCGGGGGAAAATTATGATAATAATTTTATTTTTACAGCTTTGTTACATAACAAAAAAAAACTTTACCCTTGACACAAGGTTTTGCATATTGTGGAAATAATAATCACTGTTTTTCCATTTATCAATCACAACAGGGTAGGCAGAGGGAACCTCATGTTGAAATACTCCGTTTGCGTGTTCAATGGCGGAACTCTACGCAGCTCTTTGCCTCGATACAAAAGCGAATAAATGAAAATATAAATATTAGTAAATATTTCATTTTCTCGAGTGGGGATCGTACCTACAACCGTCGCGTTTCAGTTTCACCCTTGTGCCGCTACACCACGACGGCCTCTATAATTAATTACAACAGAAACATTTATTATATGTGGATAAACAAACAGATTTTAAAATTATTAATTATACAACTATTATTAACAATTTGATTAATATCTAAATGTTTTATTTAGTATAAGGAGACTCCGCTCCGCATTTTTTATTTTATTTCCGAGATATTGCGTGTTGAATGGCGGAACTCAACGTCACCATACTATCTACTACCAAAGCGAGGAACTAAAAATAAATAATATAATAATCACTCCCCCAAGCGGATATGGAACCCACATCCATCGCGTTTGCATTAAAACGCTGTAAATATACATATGTATTTCTTGAACTTTATACAAGTATCTTTGTCATATAACCAAGAATGCATATAGGAAGGATTTGTTCTCATTAAACTTCTAAGCGACGTGGAAACTTATATGAAACTTCGAGACTCATACTTAAGTAGAATCTGCGACGGAATTGTAACTTACAATAGATTTATGCTATGCTTGCGCGTGCTTGTTACGGTTCAATAGCTTAGTAGTACTTGAGTTTAGTCTTGAAACAAAAATCAGCTTCACGCTGTATCCCGCGTATGTCACGATAGGCAGGGAACCTAGTGTTAAGACACTGCTTCCCTTACTTTCCGCCAAACTTTTCGTGGTATTACGTGTTAAGTGGTGGAACTCAGCACCTTTTTTTTCTAACATGAGGTTAATGCTGTTAGTCCTATTCGCTTTTACAGCGAGACCGATTGGGTAGGGAAGAGGGTACGTTGTCCCTGAAGAAATGCAAGCGCTAAGTGGCTGCCTGTGAGGAAGTCGACGACTGTAAGGGTGCCCCCTGCGGGACTCGAACCTCGGCGAGAGGCCGTCGAGCAGACTGGTACTCAGCACCGGTTTTTTGCCGAAATACCGAAAAATTTAAAATATTAGTTAGTAATAATTTATTACCCCGAATAGGGAATTAGATTTCAAAATTCATAATATGAGAATGATCGTTAATTGTGATCAAAATCTTCTTCTAAGTCTTAAAATATTTTCTCGATATATATTTTTTAATATATATGTTTATGAAAGACTGACTGACAGACTGTAGCCGTCTTGGAGCAGTGGGAATCGAACCCACAACCGCCGCGCTTACCGTCAGACGTGCTACTGCGCAACTACGGCTACAAAGACCTAAAATGTCATAAATATAATAGAATTCTTATCTCGTCCATTCTTTATTATAATTATTCTCCCAACTAGAATTGGAACCTACAACCATTAAGCACAGATAGTGATATCCCAACTGCTTAACTGAACTAAAACCGATTTATTTCCAAAGCTAATAAAGTCAGTGTAAATTACAATGTGTAAAAGCTTTTTAAAATTTAAATCTCATAGTGACGCCGACATTGTGTAATCTACTGTGCTAATGAAACGGAATTATGTAACGTACTGTATAACTAGCTCATGTCGTTGATAGTGGTTTGATTTTTCTCTCCGACGAAAACCAAGGGTGGTCGTATCATACGTATGTGTGTTTGTGTGTATGCGTATGTCTGTCTGTAGCTCCAAAATGGATGAACCGATGTTGATTTAGTTTATTTTGTTTGAAGGGTGACTTAATCGAGAATGTTTTAAGTCACGATATAATAAAATATGGCCTGCCATTTGGAAATTAACAGCTTTTTTTTATTTACGGCTTTGTGGTTTGATTTTTTTATACAATAGTTGGGTACTTTCTGATGTATGTATACTCGTACATCATGGTTGTATATTCTAAGACCTAATGGAAAAAACATATTTAAGCATATTTTCTTTAAATTCTGACTAAAGAAACCCATTAATATAATTTGAATCTGTTAGGTTTATAATCTAAGTACGTATAATATATATTTTAGACTTACCATCATTTTCATATTTTAATGTTCTTTTATGTATTGTAGTACAATAAAAGATATTATAAGAAAATGTATAATGAAATTATTTACAGTTATTTAACACACTGAAGAAGCTCTACCTTATCGAATATTATATAAAATGAATTCATCTCTAAGGGACTGAGGGAACGAACAGACGTACTACAGGTAATAGAAATTTCCTATAATTGCTGCGGAAACAGGAAGAAATGTAATTTTCCATTTTTCATTCTATATTAAACGCACAGTGAAAGCATTTGTAGTTATTACTAACCGGAAGTTGGTACTGAATAAAGCTCCACATCATTCCTTTTTATAAAGTGGCCTAGAGGATACCTACTTGTCTTGTCACTTAAACCTAGTAAGCTTGATAACTAACCGGTTTTCGCCGCCGGCCTGAGATGCAAATTTTCTCATCATCCCCAAATCTTCGTCTGCATAATGTAAATGTAAATTTAAGTGTTTCGTCATAATATTTTTTGTAATTTTTTTTCTCGTGGTATGTGAAGATAATGAATCCATTTAATAATAAAATCGTGAGTACTTATTTTTGTTCAAATTTAATTAATTGAGGAGATACTCGTATGTACGGGCCGTTGTGGTGCAGCGTCTGTGACCGCGACTGTCGTAAGTTCGATTCCCAGTCTATATGATTTATTTTTCAAAAAATTACAAGCATTTAGCTACGCCTAGATCATACTACACAACTACAGTTCTAACAACATACATATCAAAACATGTCAAACTGATAACCTCCTTTTTAGAAGTTAGTTAAAACATAATAAGATAAGGGAAATGTATGTGAAACTGTCTGCGTTATTAAAAATTATTTTCGGACTTCTAAACAGTAGAACTCTGTCAGCGCAACATGTGACAGACTCAATTTGCATTGTAATTACCAACTTGTATTTACTGGGCGGCCGGAAATAATTAACTTGTGCCTTGTACCAAATTAATAACATTATAATGTTTAATACAACAGAATGTATAAGCGATGTCGATCCAGGAGATCGGCTTAAAATTTAAAATTTTATTTTTCAACTGGAGGGTAGTTATGATATGTTAGATTCACGCTTTATCCCGCAAAAAGCAGATACTCTGTTCCCAATACATCACTTTTTAGACATTGTTGAGAAGCGTACCTTAACGCCACTCTTTGTTTCGTTATGAGCAATTGATATGCAACCCATAACCGTCACCAGCTGCACCACGACGATCCCTTTATTATTCAATATGATTAATAATTAGAATTCTAGTGATTTTGGGAACGGTACAATAGGAGTCGCAGTTTCCAGTCCCGTTTAGAATACCTTATTTGTGACAAAAGTCATCAGCATCTTATTATTACCTTCCCACCAACGGCGTCGCTCGAATAGGCTAAGTAAAATATTTAGCACTCATTGACATCTGGTTTTCGTTTATCATTGTTTTTTTAATTAAAAAAAACTTATGAGTGACTAGATATAAAAAAATACTGCATTTGGATTTTATCTTAACGACATCTAATCTGACTCAAGATAGTTCAGTCAGTCAGATAGCTTTCAATGTAATATTCCCATCGAGCGAGTATGAACCCACAACCCTTATGTATACAGATCCTGTTTGAATTGGTCATTGGTCTCAAGATTTATAAAGCTTCATAATTAGGTCTTCCAGCTACTATTCATTTCTTTCTTCTCAAGCCTCTTACAAGTTCCTTTCAAACGTTATTAAGATATCGATACTTTGAATAGCATCTGAATACACTCGTATACTTTAAGTGTACTATAAAAGCGGGATATTGTAACCTTTGTTGATATCTTTGGACCGAACCGGGGAAAAAATTGAACTTCCTGCCCTGCATAAAATATTTGAATGAATGCCAAATTTGAATATTTACACAAAAAGAAAAAGTTTTAAAATATTTCATAAGAAAAAATCAGTATCACGCTGTATCCCGCCCACAGCAGGCTCCGCAAAGAACCTAGTATTAAGACACTTCATTCCCCATTTTCCGCCCAATTCTAGAGGTATTATGTGTTGAGTGGCGGAATTCAACGCCGCGCTTTGCTTCGAAGGGCGAAGAAATGAAAATATAAATTTTAAATAAATATTGCATTTCCCCGAGTGGGGATCGAACCCACAATCAATCGCGTTTACATTCACACTTTGTGCCCCTGCGCCACGACTGGCCTAAAATAATAATAATTCATCATTATCTAACATAATTATCTTCTTATATTTTTGTACATATAGAATATGTATACACATATTCGATATACGAGTATATGGAGATAATGCACATTATGTCGTTAGAAAACCTTGTAGAGCTTTTCTAGCTTCAACTAAATTTGGAAACTAAATTGTAAGTTTAAACGAATAATTGAGGCCATCGCGTTGTGGTACAGGGCCACAAGCGTGCATCTATAAATACGACCGTTGTGGGTTCGATTCCTATTCGGGGGAATGAAATATAAAGAGCAATGACCAGAAGAGTCTTAAGAGGAACGCAGTTTCTTAGCAAAAGTGTCGCTCTGCTATCTGCTATGTACGACGTGAAGCTACAAAAAATATATTAATTAGTTAAATCAACAATTTTAATTTACTTACTTCTATCATTATTACATGTAAGAGAATAGGCCTAGAAGACCTAGCATTATGAGACTCTAATTAAAAACAAATTATTTTTCGGAGTGGATGTGGATTCGAATCCACAATTATCGCGTTTACGGTCAATATGTGTCATTGTGCTACGATGGTCTCAGAAATGATTTTATCATCAAATTATTATAATTTTAACACATTTTGATTTAAATTTGGCACAAAGTGACATCATATATTAATTAATAGTCTGGAAAATTATAATTAATCTTTTACATAATGAAGTAACCGAGCACTTCTGTCATCAAAGAGACTGTGTTTACTACAGACAGGTTCACTGGAAAAACATTTACTTGTTATTAAGTAATTTGTTCGCATTAAGAAGCGATGTTTAAGATATAAAATAAAATAACTATTTTTTTTCCGGTGAAGATTTCCAGTGATTTTTTCCCGTGAAAATTTTCAATTCGATATGGAATTATTCGATTCGATTTGGGTATTTTTTGTAGTATGCAATCATTACAGATATTTTACAAATAATATTATATATCCTTATCCAGATCAATAATTTAACATTTAAGGCTGTTTCTGAACGAGTAAATTAAATTAGTCATTGACATCAAAACATTTGACTTCCAATCAATTCCGTTTATTAAAAGAATAATCATGTAGTTCAAGCGGGCGAACCCGCTGGCAGGTCGTCTATTAATACTAATGTAAGAGCGTTAAAACGCATTTCGGAGAGACCCTTAAATCTGCTCTTGGATCATAATTCCCAGAAACTGCTTTGAGTTCCTCGATCTGCACCATGATTGGCACTCGCACGGTGTAGTAATACCAAGTAGTTTCTTCTCTTGAGACAACATGGTAATTATCCTTATTTTTCTGTTTAAAGACGATCATAGGTCAGTCGCACAGTGTTACAGTAAACGCAATAGCTGCAGCTTCGATTCACACTCGGGGAATAAATTACGAGTATTTTTAGTTCCTTTTTCTTGTAGCAAGACATATATGACATAAGTCTAGAAAATTGAGTGGTGTGTGGGGAACAGTGTCTTAACACTAGATTGCTGGGTAGCTGTGTGAGAAATAATACTAAGTGGAGCAAAATCTTTTTGCTTACCCCATGATATTGAAAAAAAATAAAAAATCTTTGGTATAATAAATACTACATATGATGTGAAAGATTGTGAGGATGGATGTCTATTCCACTTGTTCCATGCAGATACTTGAATGGATTTAGATGTAGCTTTTGAGTAATGTAGATTCTTCAAGAGAATAAGACATAGGCTTAAGCTTATGTATTTTTTTTTTATTATTTGGCTAAAATATTAAGTTTAACGGGCTAAACCGTGTTTGGGTCGTTAGTATTTGATATTTTTTTATTACTTAATTGCCTTTATAGCTGGTGTATAAACAGTGGACACTGTTTAAAATATTTAACAGCCTCATAAAATTATAATATTACGATTGTAATAAAAAAAATATTCGTTTAAACCAGATTTTGGCCCAATAATGAAAGGCCATCGAGGACGTCATGGCGCGGCACAAGGGCTGTAACGCGACGCTTGTGTGTTCGATCCCCACTCGAGGAAGTGAAATTAGTTCTACATTCGCTTCATTTCTTCTCTCTGGTCTCAAGCCAGGCAATTCGGCAGAAAGTGGGGAACGGAATGTCTAAAATTCTAGGTTCCCTCTGCCTACCTTGCTGTGTGCGGGATGCAGCATGAAGCTGATTTTTATTTAATGAAAGGCATAATACCTAGGGACTACATTATTCAATTTTCGTTCACTTAAAAAAGCTTATGGCGTAACATAGCATCGCATTGTGTCTAGCCAGAGTGAAAAATTACATTTATTAATTGAATTATTAATATTATTTTTATCAGATTTTTGAAATTTATTATATCATATCTGCCAACGCAAAAGTTCCTAGCCTAAAAATATGGAAAAAATCTCGATAACTCAGGTACTGTGTGAACATATAGCGGAACTAAATTACCCATTTACAATAACCATCTTTGACGCCCGCATACAAATAGTTTTCCAATAATTGTTAATTTACTTACTCTAGAGGTAATGCGAGCAAAATGTACTGGAATAACTATACACGTCTCTCATTTTTTTATGACACAAAAATCTGAGATGAAATTATACGGGTCAAAGCGTGAGGTTTTTTTCCATGAGGCGTATCATACTTTATCTCTCATACATGTAGACAGGGAGACTGTTCCCCAAGTTCTTCCTTATTGACAAGATATGACTTGCTTACTAATATACTTTGTATTATATATATTAAGAGCGGAGAAATGAGATAATTTTAAAAATAATTATTTTCTCTGGTTCTCTCTCAAACTCTGCAACTCGATGGCTGATGGTTGATGGTACTTAGAAATATAGATTTAATTAGCTTATAATATATTCACGTTCACTCCCATTACTTAATTTAGTGAAAACTAACGGCCCGGTAACTAAATCCGGTAACTAAATCCTTACCCGGTAACTAAATCCTTACCCAAATCAATAATTTAACACTTAAGGCTGTTTCTGAATGATAAAATTAAATTTGTCATTGACATCAACACATATGTCGGTCAGTCAATTCTGTTTATTAAATGAATAATCATGTAGTTCAAGCGGGCGAAGCCGCTGGCAGGCCACTAGTAGATAACATATTTCTTGATCTTTCATTTTTTCTGCAATAATTTATCATATATACGATATCAAACGATGTATCTGGTCATATAAACAAAAATATATGATGTATCACCGCAAAATAGGCTAGAGAATATGTAAAATAACTTTTTAACAAGAAGTAACAAAAGATGCATTGAGAGCGTCAAGAGTAAAGCTATTTAAAATTAACTTCGAAGATATGAACTAAATTTGGTAAGTTGATAATTTAGTAATATGTCAAAAGAAAGAAAGTTTAGAGTTTATAATAAGAACATAATTTATAACAGCTTCACGCTCTATCTCGCATATAGTAGAGAGGGAGGGAACCTAGTGTTAAGGCAATTTGTTCCCCACTTTAATCCTAATTTTTGGCGGAATTCAACGCCGCATTTTAGCAGAGCGATGCAATAACATTAAATCATTCTCTCGAGCGGGCATAAAACCCATTACCGCCGCGTTTACACACACAACGGTCTGTAATATAAAATATAAAAATACCAGCAATAAATTAATTTAATTTAGAAAACTAACAAACTGTTTTACTGTTTTTTTTTTAGAATTTTCTTGATACTTTTTAACATAGACAAAGTCATTACGCAGCTACATTTTACAAAAACACTATTGCCACTGACTGGAGTTCATCCTTAAGCGTTTGCACAATTGGCTTTGGAGCCCTTTCTTTGCCTTTTAAAATATAGTCTATTTTAACTTTTATATTCTTTTATTCTTCAACTATTTATTCTACATAGTAGTTTCACATTGAATACTTCGCTTGAATAAACTACGAAACTTCGAGCAAAAGATATTTTGTATTAGATTTTCGTTTTATTTCTAAAAAAAAACCAGAGAGACATTATCAGGCGACATTTGAGACCTAACGTCGAGATGGTAATAAGTAAATTGCTTATGCTTAAAATAAATTACGATTAAGTCTATAACCCGGATTCTACTGCGAAAGGGAAATGAGCGGGTAATGTTTAGAATGAACGGACTCTTTTGAAATAAAATAGGTTTACATTTTGAGCAATTATAAAATACACTACAAAGAGTTGTGTGTTTTATAATTGTTGACCGTTCCCTAGAAATAAGCGAGTTCATTTTCTTGCTTGCTTCTAAGACATTATCGTTTTAAAGAGACTACATTAAAAAATAAGTTTCAGCCGATTATGAACCAAATACTTTACACCTATTGATATATTTTATTTATTTAAGTACTGATTGAAAGATAATAACAAAAATACAAAACACATTGGTGAAAACTATATATTAGACAGTTATACATTTTCTAAGATTAGCGTGCAGAAACGCACAAACAAATTGACAAATATGCACAAATAAAATATCAAAAAGCATGAGGACATTCTCGAGTCTACTTAGATTATGAAGACATAGATTTTTTTGAATTTGGACTTAGATATTCGCATATAGTTCATAGTATTTAATGCAGACCTTCTAAAAGCTATCTTCTCTCTGCTTAAATGACACAATGCAACAGCAGTATTGTGTTTATCTTAATAGCACAGGAAAATGAATATGGAATGGAGATCGCATATACAGCCAGAAACTATCCCATTGTAATGTGATAGCTTCTAATATAGCTATAATGTGATGTATAAGAAGAGCATTTTGACTGGTATTTCGTAATAGTAGTCTAACTACATATGTACGTGCTCTAATACATTTTAGTTTATCGTTTACCAAACTAACACTAGGTTCCCTCTGCCTACCCTGCTGTGTACGGGATACAGCTTGAAGCTGATTATGATTTTTAACTTCATTTTATGTTATTATTTCAATTAAACAAATCTAAATATATGCATGACGTTTATGTCACTTCACAAAATACTCCAGCAACGCGTCTCGCCAAATATGTTGTTTTTCACAATGAATTCTTTAAAGATTGTAACCTATGTTGGAAGGCTCTTGCTGTAATTTGAAATTAAATAAAAAAAAACAGCAAGTCAATAGCAGGAGGAGGGTAGAACAAATAATTCCTCTTTCTATTCACTTACGATTACATGTAAATGTGATAAATAAATTGATTTTGACATAATTACGAACATAAATCATGACATCATGAGCATATTCTTGAATATATCGAGGACTACCAATGTGTTGCTGGGAGGTAAGGAGGAATATATTTTTCAGAACGGCGTTCAGTTTGGTTCAATATAATGATAGATATACAAATGTCAATTGGTCTGTTTCTATTTTGATCAATAGCAAATTGATTAAATAATCGCCGATATTTTTAGATCTCTTCGTATTCACGGACCATCATACCATAAGAGTAATATTCTATTGAACAACTTTTTATTATTTTTATTTGCATTTAATTTAGCGATTAATTTTTTATATAGATTGTGGCTTTGTTACCTTGAAGCTTTACATAAATATAGTTTTATATTGATTTTTTCTAGCTTCGGCTGTATACTGTACAGAGCAGGGTAGCAAGAGTGTACTCGGGAACCTTGTGATGAGGCACTCCGTTCCCATTAAGATACTTGCATTCCCACTTTCCAGCGAATTCTTAAGGCATTGTGTGTTGAGTGATGGAACCTAACCGCGCTTTGCCTTGTTAGCAGAGTGACAAAATAAGAATATTACAATTTCCCGCGTGGGAATTGAACTTACAACCATCATGTTTGAAGTTGCACGCAAACAACGAGTCTACCGACACTGCTATATGCGTGATACAGCGTGAAACTAAAAAATAGATTTACATTATCTATTTTTTTGTAGAAGTAGCACTCTACTTGTTATATAATTTAAAATAAAATATAATAAAAAATATTATGTAACGTTAAAAGCGCTGCCAGTAATTCCAATGAAAGGTTTCACATAGCTTATCTAAAGATAATAATAATCTTGAAAATGCGAAACTATTTAATATTCAGAATATTCTTATTAGAATGTTTTGAAATACCTTAGTTGGTTCGCTTTGCGCTTTACCCTATACAACATGGTATACTAGTGACATTATATTACCAAACTTTCCTACTGAAATTGAGACATCGCGTGTGGAGTGGCGGAACTCATAGCTGTTATAAGACACTAAGAGAGAGGAGACATTAATCGAACCCACAACTACGGATTGATGGTCTGAAATATCTTAGTAAACAAATTAAAATATAAATTAATTATTCTGACAAGCAATCTGTTTTAATTTTTAAAACGTGTCTGTACATTATTGTACCTTGTAATGCTTAAAAAAGCCGTAAAAAGCTTATAAAAAATATTCTCTAAATAAGATTTAGAGAGGATTCCCAGTATAGTGCCTGTCACGGCACGTTCGTTCGGATCGGATCGTTCTCAGTCTTATCTAATTTTCTTGTATGGAAAATATTTCTATATAGGTAATTGGATCGAAACTTGACCAGAATGATAGCATGAATGCCCTCATTGTTTCTCATATAGGAATATTTAAAACAGACTGAGGAGAAGAAAAAGAACGTGACTGACACTAGTGAGAATACTTCTTAGTGCAAAAGTTATTAGGCTATAGAAGGACATGCAACTGTAACGAGTTTAATCTCTGCTCGGGAAATTAATAATATTCATGTTCCAACTATCTTTACTGATATGGTAAAGCTGATCAATTTTTTCGTTGAACCCACTAATTTTAGGAACCACCGATTAGAATTCAATAATGTCTCTTGTGTTAGATAATCCTGAATTGAGGAAGGCAAATGTTATATTACATCACTTTAATCGTTTTAATGCACATGCAAATACACTGCACTGGTTACAATCATCTCGAGGATTTGGAATGTTCAATATATCACATATGCTAATATATATCAGCTTCACGTTGTATCCCGCACACGTAAGCAGGGTAAGCAGATGGAATGGAAGGAGAGAAGATATTCCTTTCCTCTACTATCTGCCGAATTCTGAAGGCATTGCTTGTTGAGTGGCGGAACTCAAGGCCGCTATTTGCCTCGACACCAGAGCGAAGAAATGAAAATATAAATGTAAATAAACATATGAGTGGGGATCGAAC